>JAADWV010000257.1:0-45052 GCA_023336295.1 Pythium folliculosum
ATAACGGCGTGGCGTCTTGTCCCATGGATCTGTGCACGCCGGCGATCGTGCATGCGGTTGATCGGTTGCGACGAAAACGCCGCCAAAACGACGCCAAAATGCGCGACGTCGTCCTAGAAACCGGTCCTGACCGGTTTTTTTCTTTTCTCAATTGTTGGAATCGCCTATGTTCAAAATCCGGCGAAGTTTTCACGCAGCGAAGTTTCCCGTTTGCTGAAGTCATCTCGAGTGAAGAATACAACATCGCACACCGATTCACACAAATGTATACAGTATGATTCTGTATGCCTAGACTGAGCGTGCGTGGTCCACAGAGGGGACGGGTTGGTGGGCTGAGCCCCAAACCAGCACCGTGGGTGATGATGGTCCCTAGTACATCAAATGCCGTGTTCGTGTACAAAGTAGAATTAGGAAGCATAGATAATGAATGCGCTTACAAAAGTGCGTCTAACGCTCTTGTTTGCGCTGTCTTCTAGCGGCGGCGGCCCGCCAAGTGGGACTGCGAGAGCACCAGTTGCCGCAGCCACAGCATTTTGGACTGCGCCTTCTTCGCGGAAGTGGCCGCTGTTGTAACCGTCGGCATCTGCGTCGCCTTGGCCTTGGCTTTCGCCACCTCCATCACGTCGACGGTCGCGGCAGCACTTTGTTCGTGCGTCTTGATGGCTTGCTTGGCGAACGCCGTGACCTGCGGGGCGTGGATCTGCTGGAAGACCGTGATGGGCGAGAGGAACGAGCTCATGCTTGTGTTGGTGGTGTTGGTTGGTGGTAGTGTTGGCTGGTGTGCGTGGCGCGAGGCGTGTTGCGGAATGAGCTAGAAGTCGACGCCACTGCGTTGGCCAGGGTCGTTTCATTCCAAGAGCATGGCCTTGGAGCTCTGTCCACTGGAAGTCTCCTAGGGCGTCGCTCCTTCAGCTCTCGATGGCTTAGGGAGGAAGCTGTCCACAGAATGTAGGTCGTTATCATGAATGTTGGTTCGTCAGCTTCAAAATGGCAGGGAGATGCGCTGCGGTCCACCCGACCGTACCTAACGCCTCACAAAACAAGCCATCGCTTCGTTACATTCGTACCGGAGCTCTCTAGGTTTCCCTACCATCGGCTCAGTGGAACCTCCGTGGCTTCCAGCGACGAAGGAAGTGGCTAGTGCCCGGGGTACTCAGTCACTCGCAGCCGCTTCTTGTGGGAGCTGAGGGTGCCTCGTGAACCGTCTCGTCCGCCTCGTGGCCAGAGCGTCGATTGTATTTACGCTCCGTGAAGTTTCCTGCGACCCGATCGACCAGTGGGCGCCCACCTGTTTGCTGCGAAGCGAGCAACAATCATTCCTTTGTCGACCTCAACGGTCGTTGCAAACCGGTGAACGCCAGTAGCACAGCCAAGGTAAGCCGGCTATCGAACGTCGGAATCATCCACTCAATGCACTGGCAGTGCAACGCGCCGTACTGGAGTGGGCCATGTCTGCTCAACGGGAGCGGCCAGTAAGAGGGAGGGCCTTGACGCTGTCCGAGGTTGTGAGTATCTAACTTCAGTGTTTCAGAGTGGGCTTCGCATTGTGTTCGAGCCATCGATCAGACTGATCTACTGAAGCAGCAGACGCGATCCCACTGATCGATTCAACGCGACCGGTTTGAAAAGTGTGTTCGTGTATTAGCGAGGATAGATAGTTGAATTAGATGCATGCGGAAGAGCTTCTATCGCTCTAGCGTGCTCTCTTCTAGCGGCGGCGGCCAGCCAAGTGGGACTGCGAGAGCACCAGTTGCCTCAGCCACAACATTTTGGACTGCGCCTTCTTATCAGAAGGGACCTCAGTCGTGGGCGTCTGCCGGGGCGCTGCCATCGCTTTGGCCTTGGCCTTGGCCATCTCCATCGCGTCCGCGACTGGGACGGCGCTCTGCTCATGCTTCTTGGCCGCTTGCTTGGCGAATACCGCGACCTGCGTGGCGTGGACCTGCTGGAAGACCATGGCGGGCGACTGGAACGAGCTCATGCTTGTGTTGGTGGTGTTGGTTGTTGTTGTTGGAGGTGGTGTGCGTGGCGTGAGGCGTGTTGCAGAATGAGCGAGAGATCGAGCCCAACACGTCGGTCAGTGTGGTCGGATCCCAAGAGCATGGCCATACAGTTCTGTCCACTGGACGCCTCCTTGTCTTCCAGGGCGGCCTCTCCATACCTTCAGTCAAGAGAATGTCGGTCGTTACCATGAATGATGGTTTGCCAGCTTCAAAATCGGAGGGAGATGGACTGGCCAAGCACCGCAGTGGCTCCGACCGTACCTATAACGAAGCAAGCCTTCGCTTCTCTTGTCTCTGGATGTCCGCAGAGAATCACCCAAAGATTCCAGAGGCGACAGATGTGGCTGCCCCTGGGTGAACTCGGGGTGCTTTACAAGTTGCATTGGCTTCTGTTGTCGCTGAGGAGGCTTCGGGCTGCCGTAGGAACACGCCCGCTTCCAGGCCACAGAGCGTCAGTAGCAACACTCGGTGATCCCACGAGCTACGAAGAGGTCCGCCCTCCCGCTCATGGCCCACTGTTCTCTTGGTGAACGGTGCGTTGGCCTTGTTTACAAAGGTTCGATCGCCTCACTTCGTGCTGACTACTGTTCCGAACCGTCCAGAGCGAATGCGCAAAGGCGCCCCGCTTCGTCTCGCTTCTCGACGCGAGTTGCTTTGTGGCCACGCACGCCCGCCGCGTCCATCTCCCCATCGCGCGTCTCTCCAGGCGCCGGAATGTCGGCCAGCCACCCACAGAGAATGCGTGTGCTCTTTGGCCAACGCCAGCGAACGCCAGCTCATTTTCACGGACCGAATTTTTGGGGGCCCAAGACCCACTTGGGCGCCCACCACAGCGAACGTTCGTCCGGCTGCTTCGCCAGCGGTGTGGTGGCCACACTGTTGACTGCGATGGGGCAGCGCCAGGTGCAATGGGAATGATGGTGGATCCACCAACACCTGCAGTGAAGAAATGAGATGGGGGCTCACGCCGGAATGACTGTGGGCCGGCTGGACACTCAGCACACAAAGCACGGGCACCAGTCCGCCTTCCCCGTCCTGTGTGGCGTGTCGTTCGGCTCCCAATCGCCGCCACCACACCGCTCATTCCTCACCGCTCATTTCTCATTTTCCCGAGCACCACACCAAAACCCCAAGAGCACTCCGAACCCAAGTCACCACAATGGCCTCCTTCTCCGCCTCCACCGCCGCGTTCCAGCAGATGCAGGCGCAGCAGCTTCCTTCGCTGGTCAAGCACACGCAGCAGGCAACCGCGTCCACCACACCCGGCTCACGCGACGTCAAGCTCTTCAAGGCCCACGCGAACCGCGCGGTCGCCAAGCCGACGCCCTCGAGCGAGCAGAAGAAAGCCGCGTGGTGGCAGCAGCTCGTGCTCTCACAGTCGCACCTTCCGGCGAAGACCGCGCGCACCTGCGGCCGCTAGCCTCCAGTATGAGCGTCACTCTCTATAGTATAACCAATTCAATTTAAAACTGAACCCCACCATGTATCCTTTTGAGGTGTCGTGTTCTCTTGTTGTGGAAATGCGTTTGTGTTCGAAGGAGCAGCACCCATCGACGTCCCTCCCAGCGACCGGCGGTCGGCCCCTGGCTGATCTAGGCGTCTTGGGAAAGAGGAACGCCAACACGAAAAAGGGAGAGGAGTTTTATTCGCACTGCTCATGCCGGTAGAAAAGGAGCCTCTTACAACTTCATCGCGCGGTTCACCTGGGAGATCACGAGCTGCTTGGCGAAGATCTTCCGGCGCTGCTCCGGCTCGGTCGCTTGCGCGCTCCTGGCGTCGTCGGGCGCGAGCAGCTTCTTTGCTGGTGTATGCGTCTTTGCTTGTTCGCTTTCTGCCCACTTGACGACCACGACCTTGTCGGCGATGGCACTGTCGGTGGCAGCGCGAGGCGTGGCAGCGGCTTGCATGGCGGCGGGGATCAGTTGGAGAGTGTCAACCACCGGAGGATGGCTCAACCAGCGTTCGAGCTCCGTCCAAAGACCCCTCAAAGATCCACCGCCATTCTGCACCCTGACCACCATCATTCACGGGAAAATGCCAGCGCTCGAGTGTGACGCAAAGCCCTCCCCTCCGCCCACAGCCCCCCCTCCTCTCCTTGGTGCTTCGTGTGCTTTGTGTTCATTTCGGCGGCCGGGCGTGGGTTACTCGGGAATGAACGTCGTGACCGGGGAGATCTGCGCAGCGGTGGGCTGGGACTTGGTCGCGGCCTTCCGTCTGGACTGGAGCACAGCCTTGGCGGCCTTGGTCGCGGCCGTGATCGCGCGAGAGGGCTGTGACACTGTGTCCGTGTACATGAACCCGACGCGGCCGATCTGGACGATCGCGTCGCCCTCGCGGCTCGTCGCGGCGCGCCACAGCAGCCGCAGCGACCACAAAAACATCATCACGAGCCGGCTTAGGAAGAACGGGAGCAGCCGCACGTCCACTCGCCCAAAGAGCGAGACCACGACGCGGTCCGTGAACGCCCAGCGGTCGCGCCAGAGCAGCTCCACGGCCACACAGAGCTGTGCGGCCACAAAGAGCAGCCACACCGGCACGATCAACAGCTTGGTGGGCACGCCGACCTTGCGGCGCATGAGCGGTGTCCACGCGTCGATCGTGAGCGCCCAGTGAAGCCACAGCCACATGCTCGCGAGCGCGACCGCGCGCGCATCCCAGCCGAACAGCAAGCCCGCACTGCCGAAGCCCAGCGAGAGCTGCAGCGACAGGAAGACAAAATCGAAGGAGAACACGATCGAGCGCGTGCCCGGGCGGTGGTAGAGCGCCACGGCGAAGCCCATGAACAGCATCGTGGTGCAGAGCCCCGCGATCGCCACGGGCTGCACGAGCGGCGACGGGAACAGCCCAAACGTCGCGGCCGTGAGCGCCAGGCCAGCCACTCCCAGCGCCACGAAGCCCATTCGCTTGAGTGGAGACCACACGATCGGCTCGAGCGCCACGGGGAACAAGGTCTCGGACGCGTCCAGGACGCGCTGGAAGCGCAGGTAGTGCATCTGCGAACGCGGGAATGAAGCCGAGCACTCGGGCGGGTAGTAGATGCGCTGCTTCTCGGAGAACGCGCGGATCTCGGCGAGCCGCGCCGCGTCCGCGGCCTGGACGCGCACGCGGCAGCGGTAGTTGATGCAACGCAGCATCGGGCAGCTGATGCGCATCTGCTGGAGCAGCTCGGTGTGGCGCCGGTAGACGTTGCGCACCACGATGATGGTCATGGTCGTGAGCGCGTTGGAGATGAGGTTGTCGGTCTCGAGCGTGTCGCTAGCGTGCTTGTCGCGGAACCGCAGCGTGCGCACGCGCCACGCGTCGATCGCGTTCGTCTCCATGGCGATCATGACCACGACGTTGACCACGACGGCGCCGACCGAGACGATGTTGAGGTGGCAGACGAACCGCGTGTTGGCGTCGACGAGCACGGTGTGGATGTTGCCGAGCCAGACAATCACGGCCACGCACGCGCGCGCGTCGGCAAAGCCGACGCTGAGCAGCACGGCGCCGATGGTGTTGACCAGCGAGTAGAACCAAACGTCGTACGTCGTGAGCAGCAGCTTGAGCATGTCGAAGCGCAGCAGCAGGAAGCTCAGGACGCTGAATGGCAGCACGAGCGCGAGCCCCAGTGCGGCGCAGACGGCGCCCGCGCGGGCGGGTACCACACACGCGAGCGAGCCGAGGACACTACCGGCGAGAGACGCCGAAACGGCCGTTCGGTAAAGCCAGTCGCGCTCGCTTGGCGTCTCGGTGCCGCGCAGCATCCGAGCGAGTCGGCCAGACGAGTGCGAAGTCGTGCTGTCGATGGTGACGCGGCCACTGGGGCACCATCGCACCACGCGCTTGACGAGCGCCCAGAGCTCGCCGCCTACGGACCGCGACAGATCCAGCACCGGGAGCGTGCCGCTTGGCACGATTTCGTAGACCGGTGCTGCAGGACATGACGGCGCGGCCATCGTTGCGGCACCCGGTGGCTGGCGCGTCGCGAGGGCAGTATGCCACCACAACGTGCCGTGTCTGGTCCCACATCACGCCAGGAAGCTCAGAGCTAGGTTCAGCTTCTATGCATAGCGCTGGTCAGGGCTCGAGATCAGTGCCTTAGGTCTCCGCTATTCATAGGGGAGCAGAGAGCGGCTGAGGTTTGCAATTGCTAGTGTTGAGCTCGTGTGGTTTCTGTGACTCGATGACGCCGACAAGTACAGCCCCCGGAATTCGGCGATGACCGCTTATCTTTAGCCCCTGAGGGTCGGATGCTGTACACGCCGTGACTCGACTCGACACTGAGCGGACAAACTCGCGGTCACTTGGAACATGGCAGCGCGATGCCGCGCGCGCGGTCGATCTTCCCCACGGACCCGCGTACAGCGACTGCAAGCGACCGTTTGCTGCGGTACTGCGTCTACGAGATCGTCGAGGCGCGCGCGCCTCCCGCCGTGGACCTCACGCGGACGTTCAAGCACGCACTGGTCCCGACCAAGCTGCAGGCGCCGTTCTCGCGGTGGCAGCGCCGGTACGCGGTGCCCGCGGGGGCGACGTTCCTTCTTGCCCAGTTCATCTCCTGCGCCGTGCTGGTCACCGACACGTGGCTCGCTCGTCGGCTCGCGGTACTGTCGTTCTGCCTGCAACTGCCGCTGCTCGTGCTGGGCTACTCGGCGCTGTGCGTGGACGTCGTGCGCGAGCTGGCCAAGACGTTCGAGTTCTGGTTCTTCACATTCGCGAACACGGCGTCCGTGGTCGTCATGGCCTCGTACTTCAACGACGCGCGCGCGGTCGGGCTCGTGGCCATGTGGCTCGGCGTGGAGTACAACATCTGCATCGACGCGGCGCTGCGCGGGTTCACGCTGACCGTCGTGCTGCTCTTTGTCGCGATCGCGTGCCAGAGCTTCGCGTTCGTGATGGTCGCGTTAGGCGCTGTGCCCGACGTTGCGCTCTTCAAGGTCGCCAAGTACGGCACCAAGACGGTCAACAGCGACGACTTCCTGGTCAACACGCTCTCGACCGTGATCTACATGCTCACGCGATCGTTGTTCCGGCGCCTCGCGATGCTCCAGCGCCACCGCAAGGCCGCACGTGGCGCCGCGGCGTCGCCGTCCTCCCGTCATCTCCGGCTCGTGCGGTGCGTGAGCTACCGCTGCGCGGTCAAGCTGCGCCCGGTCACGCGCGCGATCGTGAGCACGCGCGAGGACACCGCCGAGGCGCGACAATCAAAAGCCAACGCCAACGCCAACGCCCCGAGCGTTGCGCCGCGCGGCCAGATGCGGTTTGTCCAGCTCGAGCGCACGTTTGACAGCCGCGAGACCGTGCTCTGCGGACGCAACCTCGCGATGGTGCGCATCCCGGTGTGGGCGCGCGTGGTGCTCCACGCCGTGGGTGCGCTCGGGATGTCGCTCACGGGGCTCATGTTCCTCGTGCTCAACTACGTGCGGCCGTACCCGGCGATCGCGCGCGTGCTTGCGTTTGCGTCCCCCGCGCTCACGGTCGTTTACTGCGTCACGTGCATCTCGCTGTACCACCCGGGGCTGCTCAAGCAGCTCTGCTGCACCGTGGATTTTGCGTTCATGGCCGCGCAGTTTCTGTTCGCGCACCTCTGCGCGGCCTACCTCTTCGAGTGGGACGACCGCATGTCTGTGCTCGCCTCGAGCTTCTGCTGGGTTATATTCATGCTCACAATCGACGCGTTCACGCCGGCGGCGAGGGACCGCATCGGTTTCCAGCTCTACTTCCTCGTGCCGTTCGTGCTCATGTCCGTAACAGCGCACGTGCTCATCGCGCTCGAGGTGACCCGCACAGTCTCGCCCTGGGGCCTCGGCGACTTTTCAATCTTCCGTATCGAAGCGTTCGGCCACGACTTCGATCTCCACGTGCGCCCAGCGTTCTTCAATCGCGTCTGGATGCTCATCCTCTGGGAGCTGCGCGCGCTCTGGCGCATCCTCAAGGCCTCGCGCCACGATCTCGTGATGATCCACGGCGCCGTGGACCTGGACATCGGCCCACGACAGCGACGAGACGCAGGAATCGCAAGTCCTCCGCCATTGGGCCCGCAACGCTCGCTTACACAGGTATTTCCATCCGCGACCGACAGCAGCAACAGCTTTGGCCGCCTCGAGTACTCCATGGCCGCGAGCGCAGTGTCGACCGGGTCACAACGAGAAGAGTAAGATTAGGTGGATATCCAAAGGGCTATTGTGTCGATAGTTATTGTCAATGATGCAGTCGGGTGACTTCGATCGCGATCCGGAATGTGCTGTGTGGATTAGAATGGAAAGTCTAGCGGCGCATGAGCCCCGGGCGGCACTGTGTGTGGATCGAGCGGGAGAGCAGGAGCTGGCGCACTCGCAGAAGTGTTCGCTCATCGCTACGGCGTGACAACTCGGTCGCGGTTCGTTCGTTCTCGCGGATCTTGTGGAGCCAGGACGTTGATCCCGCAGCGGCGGTCACTGGGGTTTCCGTCGTGGGCTTCGTCTGTTGCGTGGCGGCCACGTGGGCAGCGTTGCTCTTGCGCACGATCAGGATCGCTTGAGTGAAGTGCGCGTTCTGCATCTTGGCTGTGTGGAGGAGGAGCTGGGGTTCGCTGTCGTGGAGGAAATTGGTTTGTGTGGTGAGGCGGAGCTGTTGACCACGATTTGACGGACTCGGGGGAGGCCGCGCACAAGTTTGAGGTGAGCCACAAGAGAATGACCTTTGGGAATGCTTGTGGCTGATTTGAGAATGTTGGTCAAAGGCAAGTTGTAGACTGTACCAACTGGGTCAGCGATCCATATGTACGGTGTGGAGTGGGTTCGCTTAGCACTCAGCGAACCCACTCCACGAGCGAACTTCGTTGGAACCCAGCGCTCTCCGACATCGTCCAAACAGCCTGTTCTTGTTTCACAGGGCCTTTTCCTCACACGACGATGGATCCAATTGAGTAGACCGTCATTCTCTAGCCACCACCATTCGTGCTCCATACAATGGGTGAAGCCGGCGGCCGCCGCACACATTCCGCCTAGCGCCACTCCACAGCCTCGCATCGAAGCGGAGTCTCACGCCTCTTCTTGTGGTCAACAGACTCCACTAGGTATTGCCACCGTAATAAGTTTCTTCACGATCACCACGGGACTCATGAAGAAGGCGCGGTCCCCAGCCGCGTGACGGAACCGTCGGTTCGCCTTCCACAGCCGCAGCGCCCTTCGCGGGCGGCTCGGGCAGTCAGAAGCTGATACGACCGAGCTGGATGAGCGTCTCAACGTTCGGACTTGTGGCCACGCACCAGATAATGCACAGCGCCCACAGCAAGCCAAGAACTAACTGCACAATCACCTGGAACGAGATTTCGGACCATCAGCACATGATTCTCAACTGTTGCACCAGGTTCGTTTATCTCCAGCTCAACTCGTGGACTCGACTACTAGTAGACGGACGAAATGAATGTCACCGGACCGACTGAGGGAATTCCTCCTCATTGGCTGGCTTGTCGGTGCGCGCCGGGGCTGGCGACAAACGAGAACTGAAACATAATTGAGATCGAGACAAGGTTAGTCACGATGCGCACGCTGGGTGCACTTGGGAGGAGCTGAACCAGTGTTGGGCAACGAAGAGCTGTGCGTCAAGCTGTTAACGTACCTTTCTGCCTCGAACGCTGTATCGACCTATTGGGCTTCGAGGCCACGATGTCCACTCAATCGGCAGACCAGCGTCCTCAACCTTTTTTTGTACTTGCACGACATTGGGCGAGCCGAGCCACCTGGGAGCAGTCCCGAGGACATCTGAAAAGTGCCCTCACCTGGCCGACCGAAAGGAGGCGATGTCCACGCACGTTGCGCTCGGATATGTTGGGCAATACGCACGGTAACGCTCGCTTCATTCACGCGCGTGTGCTAGACGTTCTTCTGACTGAGCAACGATTCTCGTTGTCGCCCTATGGAGGCCTATTTTGGAAGTCGTTCGATGGCGCGCTTCAAAATAGACCCAAATGCCCGCAAGCCATGTGCGGTGTGTGGAGCGGTGTGGTCGACTCGACTGTGCTCTCGGCGTCCCGGGCACCATGGGCGCGCAGTCCGTGCACCCTCTACGAGTCAGTGTGCAGGCGGCTGTGGCGTCATGCCCCATGTACGAGATCACGGAGAGCCGAGTGCTTCCGCTCGTAGATGTCGCGCGCTCGGTACGCTCCGTGTGGCTCCACGGGGGCGTCGAGCGAGCGTATGCGCGCTTCACGGCGCGCTGGAAGGTCGTCATCCTCGGCGGGTACGCGATAGGGTACGCGGGATTCTGGGTGGCGCTGATCGTGCCAGCGCCGGTCGGTCGCTGGATCGCTGTCCTAGCCTCGCTGCCGACAACGTTCACGAGTTCGGTTTACTTCTTGCTGCTGCGGTACGAGATCGCGTGCCTCATCGTGGGCACGTACGAGTTCTGGTTCTTCTCCGTGGGGAACTTGGTCCCGGCGGTACTGCTGGCGCTCTATCTGAACGACGTGCGCGCGATTATTGCCGTGCCGATCTGGTTTGTGCTCCAGAACAACATCATGGTGGACGCCAACACGGTCTTCCGGAGGACCTTCCTCACGACATCAGCGGCTATCGTTGCCTTGCTCCTCTTCCTGCTCGTGGCTGTGTCGCTCCGTTTAGTCGATGGTACGCACTCGTTCGATCTGATGCGAATCGACGCGGACCGCCGCGTCGTTGTGGAGGACGCGCTTATCCACGGCTACTCCACCCAGATCATCGCACTGGTCCGGAACATGTATCGGCGGTGGCATACTCCAGAACTCCCGCGGTCTATCACGCAGAAATCGTCCACGATCACATGTGTGACACTACGCGCGCCCGTCAAGCTACACGCTATCGGTGAGGGCGTCGCAGCTGTCGCGGATGTAGCACCGCGAGTCGAATCGATTGCCCCACAAACAACCGGGTCCACGCGCGTGCGACTCAAAGTCATCCCCGTCAACGCGCAGTTCCGTGCCGACAAGATTGCGGGTCTGGGGGTCAGCGAGTTGCTGTTGAAAACGAGCCAACAACGTCGAAGGGTCGTCCGTACTATGCTCCTCGTCGTGGCGTACGCTGGTCTCTCGCTGACCATCGTGGCGTTGCTGATTCCAGGCGCCACGCACGTCAACACGATCCGCGTGGTGTCGATTTCCTGCTCAGGGTTCTTCATCTCATGCATGTTCATGGCGACACAGCGCCAGCTACTGCGTCGGCTGGTGTTCACGTTCGACTTTGCGTTCCTTTCGATCCAGCTGCTCGTCGTCCACGCGTGTCTCTGTGATATGTTCCGCTGGGGATACACGTCGTTACCTGTCGTGACGATCTGGCTCTGGATCCAGTGGGTGCTTACAAGCGACGCCGTCACGCCGATCATCAAGGCCAAGTGGGGCATCCGACGACGCCTCCCGGCGATCATCATGCTCGTCTTCATCGTGGGCCAGATCCTGGTGTTCGTAGCGATCATCGCCGAGGACACGATCGAGTTTCGGAACCGCGCGATCGTCTCGATCACCGTCCACGGTCATTTGCTGCAGGTGCGAGTGGTCCCGACGCTGCTCAGCCGGCTCGTGCTTCTGTTTGGCTGGTCGTGGAAGATTCTTTGGCGCATGTGGACGACGCGCCCAGACGAGCTACTCATGATCCAGGGTAGCCTCACATACACCAACTTGTACCGCTCCCACAAGCATCAAAGTGGAGGGGAGTCTTTGGAAGTACTGCCCAGCAGATAGTGCTCTTGGTAGCACTAAGAACTCTTGCTTGACGATAACGCGACGTGGTATGCGTTCTGGTCACCGCAAGCTGTCTTTGACCATCATTCCCCACGCTATCCATATTCTAATATGGCTACACAATATCCCAAAACTGTAATAAACGATTTGGACACATGGCTACATGTATCCACACCGATTTGCCTGTTTGAAGGGATTTGCTCTTCCACAACCGAGTCAGCAAAAGCGACAGGGGTCCAGCTCCAGCGTACTAAAAGAAGAAGCGCCCGACCAGCACCGCGTCGAGTAGCGTGTCTGCACTATTTCTGAGAGCGACCTGGTGGACGGAAATAGCCACCCGTCGTAGCACGCTTCTCAACAAGCATCGTTTCGGTTACTGCGCATGAGTGTGGGCCACAAGCGTGATCCAACGCTATGCGCTCGCTGGCTGTTCATCCCCAACCAACCACTCACCCGGCAACAGCGGCAGCATCGACGGAATGGCGCGCCGTCTACGAGATCACCGCGAGTCACGACCTGCCGCAGGTGAATGTCACGCGCTCAGTGCGTTCCGTATGGCTGCGCGGCAAGTGCGAACGGGCGTACGTTCGGTTCATGAACCGCTGCAAGCTTGCGCTGATCAGCGGATACGCGGTTGGCCTCTTGGCGTGCGGGCCCGCACTCCTCGCTCCTGCACGAGTCGGTCGATGGATTGCCGTCGCCGCGTCCGTCTTGATTTCGGCCATGAGCATCGTGTACTCGTTGTCGCTACGATACGACGTGGTGTGCCTTGTTCTCGCAACGTACGAATTCTGGTTTTTCTCGGTGAACAATCTGATCTCAGCAGTGCTCCTCGGGTACCACCTTGGTGACGCGCGAGCCGCGATGGCGTTCGGAATCTGGCTCATGCTGCAGAACAACATCTTCACCGACGCGAACACGGTCTTCACCCGAGGCTACGTCATCGCGGCGGCAGCAGTGCTCGTCTTCCTCCTCCTCTTGATCACGACGACCACGCTCGGTCTCATTGACGATGTGACCGAGTTCGACCTCTTGCGGCTGGACTCGGGCCGCCGGCTGATTGTTCAGGACGCACTCGTCCACGGCTACTCGACCCAGGCCATCATGTTGGCCCGCAACATCTATCGCCGATGGATCACGCCAACGCGACCACGCAAAACGCCATCGACCGTGGTGACCATGCACTGTGTGACCTTGCGCGCTCGCTTGCAGCTGCGACGAGTTGATCCAGAAGGTACACTTGCCATTGGCATTCTACCACGTGCGCCGTCCAGGCTGCAAGACGCCGACCAATCGACACGAGTGCGTTTGAAGCTGGTTCCCGTGACGACCCAGTTTCCTGTCCACCGGACTACGGCCTTAGCTGGGCGCTGCCTGCTGTTCGCAGCAAGCACGTCCACACGCAGATGTGTTCGATCGCTGCTGCTCACGTTCGCGTACGTGGGTCTCTGCACTGCGCTGTTGACGGTGCTGTTCCCGAGCCTACCAGATGAGCTACGAGTAGTCTCCTTCGTCTCTTCGTTCGTCTTCATCGGGTGTCTCTCCATGGCGACCCAGTATCAGCTCCTGCGTCGGCTTGTGGCGACCTTCGACTTTGCGTTCCTCTCATTCCAGCTCCTGGTCGTCCACGTGTGTCTGTGCGATATGCTGGGCTGGGGCGGCTCCTCGCTGACAGTGGTAACTGTTTGGCTCTGGGTCCAGTGGGTGCTCACAAGCGACGCCCTCACCCCGGCCATCAAGGCCACCTGGGGCATCCAGCGCCGCCTCCCTGCCATCATCATGCTGGTGTTCATAGCGAGCCAGATCCTCGTCTTCGTCGCGATCGTTTTAAACGACGCCATCAAGCTGCGGAACCGCGTGCTCTTGTCTGTGGCAATCCACGGCCACTCGATCGAGATGAAGGTGATCCCAACGCTGCTGAGCCGGCTCGTGATCCTGTTTGGGTGGTCGTGGAAAGTGCTGTGGCGCATGTGGACCATGGGGCCGGACGAGCTGTTGATGATCCAGGGCTCGCTCACGTACGCGAACCCTCGCCGCCCGCGCACGCAGCGACCCAGAACCACCTCGGTGGGGATTCCGCCAACATAACCCGTTGCCTTCTTCCTTGTTGTTGTTATCGCCCTATAGGCAAGCACATCATGGTCATATGGTGCACATGATCATCGCTGGAATGGTGGTCACTGTCCTCGTCTCATGCAATCGCAGTGTGGCAGAGGTCACTCAATCGAGGGTACCCAGATGAACTTTTCACCCGAAATGTAGCCATGTTCTGGCACCGACCATGATGACAGAATGACACGCGAGACGGAGATCACAAAGACACTTGTATATTGCTTCTATCCTCAACGCGGGTAGAGAGCACTGCTTACAGGTTCTTCTTCTCGGTCGCGGCGACGATTTTCTTGGCCGGGAAGATGTAGGCGCGGATGTAGAAGTTCATGAAGAGCCAGAAGAGCGACTGCACGTAGCCGAGGTACATGATCGCGATCGACGGCGGCATGCCGGGGCACTGGCGCTGGTGCGACAGGTAGCCCTGCACGTTCATGAGGATGAACTGCGTGAGCTGCATGATCGTGAGGTACTTCTTCCACCAAATGTTGCGCGTGTGCGCGCTGACGAAGTAGTAGGTGTACATGATCGTGTGCACAAAGCCGTTGAGCACGATCGACTGGTACGAGTCGGCGTCGAAGCCAACGCGGAACACAACGTAGTAGACCTGTAATACGTGGGTGAGCAGCGTCAGTACACCGCATACAGTCAAAAGCGGCAAGCGGGGGGAGGTAAACGTACGAAGAGGACGGTGAGGTGGTGGTAGACGTGGAGCACGGAGAGCTGGTTCCACTTCTTGCCGACGACGATGAAGAACGTGTCGCAGAGGTCGAGGATCTTGGAAAGGAAGAAGAGGTAGAGCACGTTGCCCATGACCGGCTTCTCGGCGTTGAACGGGTTGCACGGCGCCGGCGAGTAGCCGTTGCGGTAGGCCTGGATGCCGGCCTCCACGCACATGTACGAGCAGATGAGCACCTGGAACGGGTTGTACAGGAACTGGAGGCCGCTGGTCTTCATGGCCGGCACGCCGGCCTTCATGATGGCCGTGCCGAGGATCACGAAGAGCAGGTAGGCGACGCAGATGGCGTACACGCTCGCGAAGTTGGCGAGCGGGAAGTCCTTCATCGGGTGCACCTTGTACTGCATCGACGGGTCGAGGTACGAGAGGAGCTTCTCCTCGGTGGCGTTGGCCCAGCTCACGTAGCTCTCGAGCAGCGCGTCCATGGTGGCGGTCGGGTGGAAGTCTGTGCGGATGCAGGCGACGGCGCGAGTTGCGGAATGCTCAGCGCAATGGAGTGAACGGAAGGAGAACGCGACGAAGCGAGCTGGGAAGAAGCTGGGTGGTGGCGGCGACCACGACGCCGGAGAGGCGTCAGCCGCGGTCCCGGCGTCAGCCGTGGGCGGCGCCGGCTCGCGAACGCCCCGGGGCGGCTGACGCAAGCATGGCGTTCATTGGCCGCAATTCCGGGAAGTGTCATTTCCGCCGCAATCGATGATGTAATGGCCGGAGCTCCTCGCCGGAGTGACGCCAGCGCTGTCAAGGCCGCTTCGACTGGGTTTCGGGTTGCAGTGACCAGCACTCATCACGGGTGGGTTTGACCTGCCTCGTCTGGCCTGTAGGTCCATACTAGTATTGTTACCTTGTCATCTGTATGTAAACGGGTTTGCATGGGTCCAAACCCGGTCCGGGTCGGAACTCATTTTCGTGGGTGGGCTGCTTGGGGTGCTTGAAGGCTGTGGGACTCGGCGGACGGATGATGTCATGGGTTTTGGTGGGAGGACGAAGAGCCCACGGGCGCCACTGCGTCATCGCCCCTGGTGCCGCCGACGTAACCAGCCAGACCAACACGGCCAGGTCGAGGGGTTTCCACCACGACATGGCTTCACGCGTCGTACAGTACGGTACGTACTGAACCGTACAATCATACGGAACAGCGCAGATCAATCGGGGAGCGTTAATGGGTGGCTGGCACTGCGTGCAAGCGCGTGTGGCTCACTATGGAGTGGTGCCCTCGTATGCCGCTGGGGCGAAGGGTGAACAAAATGGAAGTGGATCTCGAAGTGTGGGTGGGCAGGTGGGGCTCGAACGCGTCGCAGGGCTCGGCGCGGCGCTCCGTGACGAACAGCAGCAGCCAGAGCGGGTCCTGCTGGTCCCCCCACACGTGAGTTCGTGGGTCTCGGCCGCGTGCGTGCGGCTCTCGCGAAGGTTCGTGATCAGCCCGACGATGTGCACGAGCCCCTGCCCGGCGTGGAGGTCGTTGCGCGCGAGGCGGCCGGCCGGCGCGCGTCTGGGGAACGCGTGCTCGAGCGGCGGCACGACGCCCTCGCCTGTGGTCATGCGCTCCCAGGTGTCAGATGCCGCCCGTGATGCTGTGCGCTCGCAGCGATGGAGGATTCACAAGGCCTTGGGGGAGTACCTGCCGCGCCGTACCGCGTTGATGTCCTCACGGCTGCGTTCTGGGCCGTTGATCAGTTCCGTTGTTTTAGAGGCGACCTAGCTAGCGTGAAACGATCACTTCAGTAGCTAGTAGCGGCAGAGCGACTGGGCGTCAGGTCATACAGTTTTGGCTCGCGTACACGGCTCACCACACAGCCACAGCTCAGTGCCGCCACAGATTCCCCCAGGCGGGTGTCCTTCTCGCCGCTGGAAACGTCCTCCATGATGGCCCACACATCGATGACTGGCGGTGGCGACCACCATGACGGTCGTACTTATCAGGAGACACCGAAGTTCGCCCTAAGTTTGGTCTCGAGTGCGAACTTAGCACGAACTTAAAGAACTCGAGGTTTCCCTTTTGCTTTCCCACACCAGATAAATGCCGCCGTCGAGGCTTGGTGACATCTCCGCACGGCCGCCCGACGCCCAGGAGCCGCCCCTCCGGCGCTCTGCTCGGCTCCCACGGCAGCGCGGTGCTCACTTATCCCGCTCGCCCCGCGCACGCGCGTGAGGCATTCCTCGGAGGCCGTGAGAGTGGCCAGGAAGACGCGGAAGAGCCAACTCATCCAAGAAGCTCTCCGCCAGACCCCCTACGCGAAGACCCTCGAGGCCACGACGCTGGTCGCTGGACTCGCGCCGCACCGCCGACGCCCGACGTATCGACTCGCTTGTTCGCCAGTGCGCGTGCGTGCGTGTGGCGTGCGAGAAATCGATCGGCTTGCTCGTGGATGGGGCGTCGCGGGTCAACAGACGTGCCCGACTAATGCGTTGCGTCGCTGTGCTCTCTTCCTCATGACGGCTGTTTGAAGCAAACCCCGCGGCATTGCGGTGAAACTCGGTCCCGCGTTGCGTCTCGGCGCGGAAAAGAGCGAACAAAATGCCGCTGCTGGGGCTCGGCCTATTTTTGAGGTGTCAGTCCGTGGGAACCCGAGTCTGCCAGCCAGTGCTCGAGTATTAATGGGCCCACTCGACTGAGCGTCTGTGTTCGCGCTATTCGCAACTCGTGCTGGCGTCGCGATTGTTCAAGGAAAGCCGCCTCGCCTCGTGTGTCAAGACCCGATCGGCACGCGTGCCAGTGATGCATGGGGTTGACTCGGTCGCGGTGCTGCCGCTCCCCTTCCCTCCAGGGCTCACACCTGTGGGCGGCGTCGGCGACGATGACGTGGCGTACGACATCGTCGCGAGCTCTGTGCTCCCTGTGATCGATATCTCGCGATCCGTGCGCTTCGTGGTGTTTCCAGAGCGTTTCGTCAAGCGGTTTGACCGGCTCGTGACCAAGTCGCGCACATTGCTCTTCGTCTTGTCGAACGCCGCTATGGTGATGGCCGCGACCATCCCTCTCTACGATGTGCCTCTTGGTCGCTGGCTGGCCGTTCCCACCTTCTTCATCGGGCTCCCGGCTCCCATCGTCCAAGTCATGTTCATGCGCTACGAGATACTGCTGCTGCTGGTGCGCACGTACGACGTCTGGTTCTTCTCGATCACGTGGCTCATCTCGATGCTGCTCTTCGCGATGTGCCTCGCTGACGTGCGCAGCCTTGTCACGTTGGGGATCTGGTTCGCGATGCAAACGAGCATCCTGGTCGACGCGTCACCAGCTGTCCGCGAGACGGTCTGGCTCACGTCCGCGGGTCTTGTATTCAGCATCCTCATGATCGCGGCGATCGCTCTTGACGCACTTACAGGCTTCCGCGACTTTGATATCTTCACCGTCAACGGGTATGTTGTGTCCGCGCAGACCGTGGTGCTCAACGGGTGGTCGACTTGTCTACTCGTACTCGTACGCAACATCTACCGGCGGCGTGCTGCCATTCGTGACCACGGTGTGCGCAATTCAACCATCGTTCAGTGTCTATCCTACCGGTGTCGAGTGAGGCTGCGCGCGCGAGAAAGAAGGCGGAGGAGCGCGAATAGCCTATGCTCTGTGACCAGCGCGTCCAGTGTCGGATCGTCGCACATGACTCGGCCGACGTTTTCGTACTTCCAGAACGCGAAGATGGTCCAGATGCGCTGCATGCGTGTGAAGTTCAAGATTAGTCCGCGCAACCTTGTAGCAAAAATCGCGGTACGGCTTCTCGAATACTCCGACACGCACGCGTCGATCGTTATCTTCCGAACACTCCTCATTCTACTCATGGAGGCGGGGGTGATCTTGACGATAGTTTCGTTCATTCCGGGTATCCCCGCAAGGTGTCAGCTCGCGTCGCTGGCCACAACCACTCTCTTTTGTGCGACCTCGCTCGGCATGCTGCACCGACAGCTACTCAAGTACGTCGTGTTCTCTTTCGACTTCGCATTCCTTTCGTTCCAGCTCACCGTCATGCATCTCGCGCTATGCGACCTCTACGGATGGGATACCAAGGCATTCTCCATCATGTCAGTGTGGCTTTGGTTCCACTGGGTCCTCACGTTCGACTGCGTGCCACCAGTGATCAAGGCCCGGGTGCGGTTTCGATATCGCTACGTCGTCCTGATCGCCGCACAATTCGTCTTGGCGCACGTCTGTCTTGCGTACCAGTTGGCGGTGTGCGATCGTCACACGTTCCGAGATCGCGCAATCCTGAATATCCGAATCCGCCGGATCCAAGTCGAAGTTCGCGTGTTACCATTGCTCGTAAGTCGGATGATTATGACGTTCTGCTGGTCATGCCGCATTGCATTACGGCTACTGCTTCGCCACGAGAATGAACTCGTAATCATTCAAGGCACGGTCACCTACATCAATAACCGACGCAAGATGAAGGTGCAGGAGGAGCAATACCTGGCGACGCGTACTAAGTCGACGATGATCCAGATGAAGAGAGTCCTGACCCGGCGGCTCTCAGCGTGTGCCATTGCAGTCACCCCAACGACTGCATCGTCAGTTCCAACCGAAATTCAACCAAGAATAACCCACGAGCCTTCGCCTGCCCCGATCCCAGTCCAACGGAATGCAAGATTTGGGAACATAGCGGGACAAGTTTACGATGCTGCGCGCGTTATTGCTCCGCTGCAACAAAGCCGATTCCGTAGTGAGTTACGACGGAGCGTCGTCGACTCTGGTCCAATGCTCTTCCAAGTTGTGAAGAACCCACAACGCAAGAGCGCCACGGAGTCGAACGGAGCAATTATGAAGGTAACCGCGCTGGATGTATCAAGTCGAAGCGTGCAACCGGAAGCTGCCAATTATCCAGGATCACCTCCGAATCGGAGTGAACACAATGAGAGTGAACACCTCATCGAGCCCAACGCATCATCGAGGAGGTAGATCGATCTTTGCTGCCACACGGTTTGAACGAACCTGGCTTGAAGGTGCCCATTCCAACTGGTATGGACTGTGGTGCAGTGGGGATTCTATGGCACCAAAGTCCACCAAAACCGATATGATCGTCGTTGCGACGTAACCATCCCCAAGTTAAAATTAGGGCTGGGGCGATATGAAATGAAGCAAGGCGTGCCGACTGCTTGCTCCATCAAACGTGCAGCGGATGATATCAAGTGCCGAGGTCACGTTCCAAGCTTCTCGTGCTGTTGGCCTCGTCCATGCGCGCCGCTCGTATCACACCAGCACTAGACTGCGGGCCGACGCTAGAAAATGTCGGCGTTCCAGACGCGAATAACGACGAAAGAATCGTCTACGAATTTGTTCAGTCTACGAAGCTGCACACGGTGGACCTTACGCGGTCTCTGAAGACCGAGATCTTCAACGCCGCCACTGCTACGCGGTTGACTGCCGCGCTGCGCCGCGTGCACATGCTTCTGATTATCGGCCACAACCTCGTCTTCTTCATCACGCCTGTATCACTTCTGGCATCAGCCCCCATCGGCCGTGGGTTAGTGCTAGCGATTCTGCCACTTGGTCTTCCGAGTACAGTAGCAGTGCTCCTTTCGCTTCGGTACGACCTTCTATACGTTCTGTTCGGCACATACGACTTTTGGTTCTACTGGATTGTCGCGGTGATAACGTGCGTGGGTCTTGCGGTCTACGTCGGCGACACGCGAGCCGTGTCAGCCTGCTTCATCGCTCTCGGCATGCTGATTTGCATTCTGGTTGATGCAAATGTATCGCTCTCACGTGCGTTCGTGTTCTCGAGTACCCTCGCGGGTATGCTGGGCTGTGTCACGTTCGCGGCTGTCCAGCTGCAGGCCATCCCGGAAGTTTCCAAGCTCAGCGTTTCGTACAACAGCCGCACGCTTTCACTCCCTGATGTCGTCGCGAATGGGATGGTGACGCTCGTGATAGTGCTCGCGCGGAACGCTTACAGACGAAGACAGGCCGTGATCCACACCGCGGCGAACAAGTCTTCGATATGTTGCATCTCCTTTCGATGTACTGTGAAGCTTCGTCGCGTGGTGACCACGACGCACCCCGTGGAGGGACCGAGGCGACGAGTCGGAGCGCGCACCTCCAGTGTGCCTCACTTGATCTCGGGCGATATCTCGAGGTCATCCGTCACGGCGTCCGAGATGAAGATGATACCGTTTGAAGAGCGTCTCGATGGCCGACGCACCTTACTCGGGTATCAGCGATCGATCGAACCGTGGTCTCGAACCGCACAGTGGTGCTTCGCGATTTTCGCCATGTCTTCAGCGTCGCTCACCGGGATTTTCTTCTTCTACGAAGCGATATTCGAGCAGCCAACCAACTTGTGTATCAGCATCGTGTCTTTCGTCGGCTCCTGTCTCGCTAGTCAAGTCGTGTGGGCACTTCTTCAACCCAAGATGCTTCTGCGATTATTGATCTCGTATGATTTCGTGTTCATTTCGCTCCAGCTGTTGATACTCCACGTGTGTGTATGTGATACCTTCCGATGGGACCGCCGGGCCCTCCTGAGTATCGCGGGGTACGTCTGGATCCATTTGATTCTCGTTCTCGACGCGCTCATGCCCATTTCACGACAGCGCATCGGGTTTCACAAAATATTTGCCATGATCGTGGCATCGGGATTTGCAGTGGGTCATAGCGGCTATTTAGTCAAGCTTATCATTGACCAAGACTGGGCACTCCACGAGCGAGTACTGTTCGACGACCTCGTGTTTGGCCACCGTGTGCGATTCGGTGTTATTCCGTTGATCGTCAGTCGCCAGCCCATCTTGATCACATGGGCTCTTCGGCTTCTGTGGCGAATCTACAAGAGCAAAGAAGGTGAACTCATCTTGATCCGAGGTGCCGTTGCGTATGAGTCCCACCGTGGCAAACCGCAGGCAACGCGAACACACTGAAGTGCGTACCATGGCATCGATATTGTACGGATGTTCATCTGTTTGTTTCAAGGTTTCGTTCTCAAGGCGATATCAAGCACGACGAGGCGTCGTGACCACCTCACCAAGGGCTGTTACCAAGACCGAACCCCTTTGGGCCACCGAGACTTCTAACCGGTTCTGGATAAGGAACAAGCGCGCCATGGTTCGACCGTGGGTGACCATCTCGCTAGATGACATGGGACGCTTCGTATGCGGCTTTCATGGTCGGCTCTCACAGAATTGCTTCAGGCTTGCGAGGGAATACAGTCGGGTACTCCACAGTATCCTTCGTACTTGAGCGATTGTTGTCGTGCTCTCCTGCCACGTTGTCAGGGATTGCATTTCTCCTACGGAATTTGGACATGTACATGAGGAAAAATCAAGCACCCTGACGAACCACACGCCGGCACTCACGGGTCCATGTAATGCGGGACGTCCAGTGCGCTCGCGACGTGCGCGAGGTCTTTCGGCGACGCCAAGTACACGATCTTCTTGTAAAATGCGCTGCTCACAAACCCCTTGGCGACGAGCACCAGCAGCTTGAGCCACATGCTCGGCTCGTACATGTAGAAGAATCTCAGGTTCTGCTGGTATTTGGACGAGAATGTCTTGAAGAGCCGCTTAAGCCAGGCGGCACTGAGCTGCGTCTCGTCGCTGCCGCTCGCCGTGTCGCCACCGTGGACGTACAGGACGCTGTAGCTCTTTTCGACGATCGCGTCCATGAACTGGATGATGAAGAGCATGACGCGGTCGAGGTCCACGCGGTCGTCGCTCTCCGTGTCGCTCACGCTCAGCCGGCTCGCCATGTATACGATCACGGGCGCGCCCGAGTGGTCCACGCCGGCATTGTAGAGGAACTTGCGCTTGGTGAGGTCGCTCCAGTCCTGATGCTGCGCGCGCGCGAGCGCGGTCTGGTACGTGAGCGCGCGCTGCTCGATCTGTTGTTTCTTCAGAATCTCCTTCTCGCGCAGCTCCTGCTGCCGGCGCAGTCGCTCGAGCCGCTCGACGTCCGGGTCGGCCGACATCTCGTAGAAGCTCTCCAGTGCCGCGTCTTCGTCCTCACCTTCCTGGTTATTGCCTTCTGCATCATCTTGCTGGCTCGAGATAAACTCGGAGATGCGGATCTTGCGCTCAACGATCACGGGCTCGCCGAACTCATCTCCCAGTGCGCGGCCCTCGAGCACGCGCTGGCTGCGTCGCGCTTCGTCCTCGGTCCGAGGAAAGTACAGCGGCAGCACGGCCTCGTACTGGAGCTGGTCTTCGAGCGACTCGACGCAGAGCACGACGCACGCGATCTCGTCGCGGTAATGCTCGAGGAAGCGCCGCACGGTGCGCGCCGCGACGTGGGCGGCCTCGTCGCGCGGGTAGTGCTTGCGCTTGGTGTACACGCACGGGAACGCCACGCTCGCGAGCCGCTGCTCCACGGCCACGCTCAACACGGCGCGGTAGCACATGTGGAGCGCGTGCTCGGCCGCGCTCTGGTACGCGACGCTGTACCGCGGCGCGACCGTGTGGATGATCCGCCGCGCCGGCAGCGCGCAGCCGCGCGTGACCACGGCCTCGCCCGTGCGGCACGGGTCCGCGGACGCGCACTCGGTCCATATCTCTTTCCCGGCGGCGTCCAGGAGCTTGCGGCAGAGCCCGGACGTGTCGTTGAGCGCCTCGTTGGTCGAGTTGACCACGGCGTCGACCGCGAGGCGCCAGATCGGGCCGTGCCAGAGCGCCACGCGCGCGTTGATCTGCGCGTCCACGGCGAACGGCGCCGAGTTGGAGGAGCACGGCGGGGTCTCTGGGGACGCGTCTATCGACGGCGCGTCGTCCTGCAGCTGCCAGCGGCGAAGCGACGCGAGCGCGACGGGCGCGTCGTCCGCGAGCTCCATCGTTTGCTTTCAGGAGGATGTATCTTGAAGAGCTGCTCGCGAGAATGCATTCCGTAGAAAAGGTGCTTTTGGGATCAGATAACGTCTAAACGGTATTTTTGAAATAGATTACCGTTGTAACAAAGAGAATTTGCGGATAGGTTACCGGACACTGACTCTTGCACCCAGATGACGTTTGGATCACATCTCTGTAATTCAGTATCTTGGATCCCACACAGAATTTCATTCTTGTGGAATCACCGAAGTGGACCCTGATACAAGCGAGATCATCCTGCTGTTGCCCTGATCACGCCCAGATGTGCAGATTCGAACAGCACCAAATCAGTATGTACGTCCACAGAGTGACTCAGAAACGATCTTGCAAAATGACTCAAGTGATTTGAGCAGATCCGAGACGCACCCATACGACGTCAACTTTGTAGCTCTGTGAACTGGATCAGCCTGGGCGGAAAGACAGACATCCAGACCGGATGTCTGTCCGCACTGTGGTCCTGGCACCCTCGGCCATCCGGATAGTCCGCGATTTACACCCCCACTTCACTTGCAGTTTGTATGAAGGGTGGTCCAAGTGCCCCCAACAGCTTTCTTCGCGCCCCATGCCGCCGCACCAGCTGGTTCCGCAGCACGCTCACGACGCTGCCCTCCCGCTGTGTCCCCTGGTTAGACCGCGCCTAAACGAGAGCAACGTCTTGCACCCTTGGGTCCTGGCGGTCCTCCCCAGCTACGCTCATTCCCCAATCTCCCTCCTCCCGCACTCCACCAGCTCCCCTCCTCCGCCATGCCGTCCTCCACCATCGCCTCGCTCGCCGTGGTCGCCGCGCTCGCGGCCTCCACCGCCAGCGCGCACGTGTACCTCACCGAGCCGCTGGCCGAGTTCAAGGCCGGCGCGTCCAAGTCGAGCTGGGTGGCCGAGTTCCCGCCGCCGTGGACGGGCGAGTTCAAGACGGGCGCGCAGTACGCGGCCGCGGCCAAGGCCAAGGGTCTCAAGGACCTGCGCTCGTTCCTCGAGGACAAGGGCCCGGCGTGCGGCAACTCGCTCCCGACCGCGACGCCCAAGGCCATCCCGGCGAGCGGCAAGATCTCGCTCGCGAGCACGATCGAGCACGCCGGCCCGTGCGAGGTCTGGTTCGACGACGAGCTCGCGTTCCACGACGACGACTGCGAGAAGACGTTCGGCTCGGCGCAGTCGTTCGCGGTGGACTTTTCCAAGTGCAAGGGCGACTGCATGCTGCGCTTCTACTGGCTCGGGCTCCAGGACGGCGGCAAGCGCTGGCAGTCGTACAGTACGTCCATGGCTCTCTCTGGAAGCTCCCCCACTCTGTAGCACCGGTCTAACTGACTTGCCTGTGTGTTTGCCATCTCAACAGAGAACTGCGTGCCGCTCAAGGGCGGCAGCGGCGGCGGCAGCGCCAGCACGCCTGCCGCGACCACCAAGCCGGCGGCCACGACCAAGCCGTCGAGCGGTGGCGACGCGCCGGCTGCGACCACAAAGAAGCCGGCCAAGGCGACTCCGGCGCCCGAGGCGACCACCAAGAAGCCGGCGAGCACGACCAAGAAGCCGGCCAAGGACGACGACAAGGCCGGCGGCGAGGCCTCGAGCGGCGGCGCCGCCAAGTGCAAGCGCCGCCTGCGCGACTAGAGCGACTCACACGCTCTCCCCAAGCAGACGCACCCGTTGTGGCCGTTGTTTATTTCTCGTGAGTGCTCTTCGTGGAAACGTAATTCAATGCGATATATTACGACACGTGACCTATCCGCCAAGGCGTTACATGCATGGGATGGCGGGCGTTAGGCGAACCCCATTACTCAGTAGCCATAGCCCATCGGGAACTGAGCGTAGCCACCGCCGTAGCCGCTGTATCCACCGCCATAGCCACCGCCGAACGGGTAGTTGCCGCCGTACGCGTAGTTGCCGTATCCGCCATAGCTGCCGTAGTTGCCGTGCGGGTAGCCGTCGTATCCGCTGTAACCCCCATAGCCGCCGTAGCCATAGCCACCGCCGTAGCCACCGCCGTAGGTGTCGTACACGCCGCCGTAGCCCTTACCGTAGCCCTTTTGGTAGCCGTGGTCTTGATCATAGCCGTGGCCACCGTAGCCCTTGCCGTGGTTGGCGCCGTGGCGCTTCTTCTTCTTGTCATAGCCGCCGTAGCCCTCGTAGCTGTCGCCGTAGTGGTCGCCGTCGTTATCGCCCGGCAGGTGGTAGTTGTCGTCACTCTCGCGCAGCTGAGCGCCTCGGCTCGTCGTCGTCGCCGATTCGAGAGCAGTGGCGGCGGCACCACCCTTGGCCGTGGTGGTGGCGGCCTCCAGCGGCACCGGCGCCGGCGCTGGACTGGCGCGTTGGGACTGGACCGAGCCAACGAAGGCGGCGGCGATGGCGAGCGCGGAGAGGAGACGAACGGGCTTCATGCTTGGGCGTTGCTCGTTTGGCAGGGAAGGAGGAGCTTGTGTTGTTGAGAGCTGGAGGGCGCGAAACGCGAAGTGAGCTCTCCAAAGCCACGAGCCAACGAAGCAGGCAACGACCTCCGACAAGCGGTTGGAGAGAACGGCGTGGTTGAGTGACGGGCCTATCTGTCTTTCATTCGCACATCTTCTCTCGCATGCCTTCAGCGCCACCCACGAGTCTCTTGCAACTCTGCCGCTGCTCTTCACTCCCTTGTGAAAGTGGCGGTATTAGCCTTGGGTTCAGTCCCGGTAGTTGCTGACAAGCAAAGACGAAAAATCTGCGACATGGTACAACTCCAACATTAGCGTTCCTTGTCGATGGATCCAATCAACGGAACGAAACGTTTTCGTGCGTTTTGTCGCCGACGGGGTCCGGCAAAGAACAAAACAAAACCGATAAAGACAGCGTCTTTTCTGTGGTCACCACTGCACCAGAAACCATCACTGCCGGTTATCGTGCCCACCGTACGGGACACTAAAACCGAGCGGATGTTGCGCCCGGTGCCGATACCGGGCGTACTTGGCTTCTGTACGCGGATGATTGAAACGTGCCATCGTTAAAACGAGCCATCATTTGACCCATCTATTCCTAGTTGAGACAAGGCTCAGTTGTTCCTTTGGTGCTGAGACGGCAGGGACCGGCTGGCTCAGCTGGCCCTGGCACCAAGGATGAGGGACGAGAGCGAGTGTCTTTGTTTGTTTTTGAATAGCGTGTTTGGTTTGACCAACGAGCCTAGTGGTCGGGCTGTTGCTCGCGCTCTCGTTGGTGGGATTCGGGAGCCTCATCACGTTCGGCTTTCCCGATGCCGCGTTCGTGCGCAAGTTCAACGACATCTCCGAGACCGCGACCGTGCTCACCTTCCTGCTCCAAATCAGCATACTCACACGCGACATCAACAAGAAGATCAAGCTCAAGGCGCTCATACACTGTACACTGCCGCTCCTGTGATCAACATGGCCGCAGTAGAGGCGCTGGACCACGTCGCTGAAAACGCGTCGCTGCTCTTCATCGCGGGCTTCCCGCTTCTACTTCCTCACGATGGCCAAGGAGGCGCGCGCCGTCTGGACGCACCAGAAGCTCGAGATGGCACTGTACGTGCTCTTCCTCACAAACGAGTACCGATTCACGACGCTACGGGACTTTCCTGGGAGCATGTCCAGGGCGTGTGAATACGCCTCACGATCGTGCTGTGCCTCTGGATGACCGTCAAGGCTCGGCTCTCGAGCCGCAACTCCAAGCTCGGCGGTCGCACTAGCGTCGGCGGTGCAATCGGCCCGTCCACCTTCCACGAGATGCCCAGGAACGCGTCCCGCGGGCCGTCGATACCCAGCCGCCACGGCACCAACTCGCTCGTCAAAGTGCAGGGTCTCCGTCCGGCCTCCGTGAGGTCCATCTCGTCCTCGGCGCTCGACTAGCTGCTGTTCCGCGTCCGGTTCACTTGATAGGTCTGTCGTACGCCACCGCGCCCTGGATCAAGATGAGCTCGCCGTCCTTGCTCTTGGCGATGCGCCAAAGCAGGCGCAGCGCCCACGCGATGATCATCGGCAGGCGACTGACGATCATCGGCACACGCACAGCTGCAGGCGACGCCCGGCGACACTCATGTCCAGCAGCACACGGTCGTGGAGGTCCCAGGTGGGGTCCAGGAAGAACTTGGCGAGGAAGAGCGACGTGCCGCCAGCGTACGTGGCGACCACAAACAGCGAGAACGCCGGACGAAACCCTAGCTGCCTGCGCCGGTGCGGCGGCAGCGCGTCCAGTGCGAACACGACGTGGATCCACAGGTGTGCGCAGATCATGAGCAGCGCGCGGTGGTCCCACACGAGTGTGTCGCACGCGCAGAGATGGAGCAACGTGAGCTGCAGCGAGATGAACACCCAGTCGAACGAGTACACGAGCCGCCAGGCTGCGGTTGCAGGAACGACGCCAGGAACGCGCACAGCACGACCGAGCTGGCGACCAGCGCCGCGTGGAGCGCCGCGGGGTACGAGAGGCCCGCCACGAGATGCGCACCGGGTGCCCCGCTTGCGCTGGTGCCCGGCACCGACGACACGCGATCGAGCGCTCGGCGCGGCTCTCTCGGCGGCGCGGGTCGGTCCGCGACGAGCTGGAGCTTGACGGGGCACCGGTACGTGATGCACCGGATGGACGCGTGGTTGGTCGCGGAGGCGTGACGCACGGCCTGCTTGCGGCGGAACGCGTTGCGCGCGAGCAGGATCACGAGCGTCCCGATGCCGTTGGCGATCACGTCGGGCAGCGAGAGCGCGCGGCCGCGGTACGTGACGTGGAGCTCACTCGCGTCGGGCACGAGCCGCAGCTGGACGATCGCAATGAGTACAAGCCCAAGCAGTACGGCGGCGGCGCCCGAGACGCTAAAGACCCGCGAGAGCGACATGCTGGCGTCGATGACGAGGCAGATGAGGATCCCGACGGCCACAAAGAAGCTGCCGCACGCGCGCAGGTCGTTGGCTTACAGCGCGAGGCTGGCGGACGAGACGAGCGTGACGGCCCAGAAGAACCAAAAGTCGTACGTGCGCAGCAGCACGTAGAGCAGGTCGTACCGCAGCGCGAGCAGCGTGGCCACGACGCCCGGCAGGCCGAGCGGCACGACCGCGAGCGCGATCGCGCGGCCGACATCGTGCGGCGCCGCGAGCGCCACGACCACGAGCACGTGAACGAGGTTGTGGCTGACAGCGATCGCATACCGCCAGCGGCGCGTGACCGCGTTCCACCGGTGAACGATGCGCGCCGGGAGCAGCTCCGACTTGACGGACCGCGAGAGATCCACCGTAGCGAGCGTGTCGCTCTGGACGATCTCGCAGGTGATCTCCTGGCCGTGGGGCCGCGGCAGCGCCGGCAACGACAGCCCCAGCGATAGGAGCGAGAGGACCGACGGCGAGACGCGGGCGGCCATCGCGCTGCTGTACCAATCGAGAAAACCTCGGGTGGCGTGGCCAAAAGGAGCGACTATGAATAGAGGGCGAAGAGACCACGAACGAGTCTCTTACTACTAGAACACTCCGTCACTCAAGCTCAGTTGCAGAGGGACGAGGGACGTGATGGTGTCGGGTGCACATGCGATGGGAAGGCTGGGTGATGAGGCAGTTTGGTTCTCTGCACAACCACTACAGTAGTGGGCGAGGAGGCCCTCGCTGCACCACGCTCCAATCCTCATTCCGCGTTCTGCGCTCTCCAGCTCAACCGACCGCCTCCTTTGTCTCGTATCCCCAGTCAGTTCACCATGAAGCCGACGCGCGTCATCTCCCTCGGGCTGCTCGTGCTCGCTGTGGTCGTGCATCCGGCGTTCGCGCAAGACACGGCGACTACCGCGCCATTTGAGGCCGTCGTGGCCCGTGAGGCGGCGTCGGCGCCGTCTACGTCTGCCAGCGAGTCGTCGGTGAGCCGTGCGTCACGTTCGTCCGAGAGTAGCGAGTCGCACAAGTCGAAGAAGAAGGACTACGACTATGACGACTATGACTACTATGACGACTACGACGGCTATGGCAAGAAGAAGGACTACGGCTACGGCGTCTACGGAGGATACGGTGGGTATGGCAAGAAGGACCACGGCTACGGCGGAGACTATGGTGGAGGATATGGTGGCGGTTACGGCGGTGGATATGTCGTTGGATATGGCGTTGGATACGGCGGCTACGGCGGCTACCCGTACGCCTACAACGGCTATGCCAGTGGATACGGTGGCGGATATGGAGGGTACGACGGGTACCCGTTCGCCTACAGTAGCTACGGCGGCTACGGGGGCGGCTACCCGTTCGGCTACGGAGGTGGTTACGGCCGCTACGACGGCGGGAGCAAGTCTGGTTACAACTACCCATACGGCTTCCGCTCGTTTGACGCGTACGGCTACTGATGAGCCCAAACCTGCGGTGTCGCGTGGATGCAATCGATATGTGTGTGCTTTAGACCGTGGTCTACCCTGGCGTTGAAAGTCGTGGTTGGACTGGTAATAGAAAAATTTAGTTGTTCTGGAGAGGAGACGAACTCAGGAGAATCGAACTTTGATGTCTCCTGTCCAAAACGAAAGACCAGAGCAAAAATCCTCTCCTGAACAAAAGTTTGGAGAAAATGGGGTCTAAACAGGGTTATGTTCGCAGTGGGTTAGACTTAGGTTCGTGTTTTTGGGTCTGACACTTCTCTCCAGAGCAACTGAACTTCTCTGTTGGAAACGTGCGATGTCGTTCTTTCGTGTGGGATGTTGAAGTTGTACCACGTCGCAGATCACGCTGACATGGCTGAAGAAAAATGCGCGTTTTGGAGTCTCGCTTGCACACTCCCAGTTAACGACGCCGTCCACGAGAACGCTGTTTTGTAGCACTGCGAGTCTCTCCACCACCCGCCAAAGCACGGCGACCCTGGAACCTTGGAGGCAAGAGACCGTTCAGTTTGGTGCCAAAGGCACGCACGCCGCCCCAAAACGCGATCTTGGTTGGCGCGTTTTGGGGCGGCGTGCGTGTCTTTGGCACCAAACTGAACGGTCTCTTACGTCTATCCTTCGTTCCATCGGTTTCCAACAAGAAAAGGTGTTCTGTATCGCCCAAACTCCGATTATTGTTGCGGTGGATCCAGCAGGGCCACCCCGCCATGGGCCACCTCCACTATTTTCCTCCAGTCACCAAGCGTAAACGGTCTTTTTCCTCCACTCATAGCATTTAGACCAATTTCTACCAATTGTGGGTCCTATTTTGTATCAGCGGACCGACAGCTGACGAACCCATGTGGACCGCCGACCAGCTGGTCAGCAACGACCAGGCTATTGAACACCGATGAATTCCGAGGAATGCTGGGTCTTCACTGAGGACGACGGCCCCAGGCGCCGAACATCGCCCACGTTCGGTCGCCACAGCCTTCTGGCCCTGGTCGGCTGCTGCTCATCGACGACTGTGATCTTCGGACCGCCCTTTTCCGCCTGCTTTGCTGTTTGCCCGGGCTTCTGTTTAGACCCGTGGCCACCACGTGGGACACCCAACTCAAATGATCGGCACTATGCCCCGATTTTCCGACCTCTGGACGGGCGGAGACGAGATAACTTTTCCCCCGTCGCTCATGCCGCCGAGTGTGACAGACACGCGTGCGCCGCCGCCCAGCGCTGCGTTCGCCAAGGCGCCATCTACGATCATGGCAGCGACCCGCGCGGCGACAGCGGAGCGCACACCGTCCGCCCAGCAAGCCGCGGCGGCGGCCACAGCCCTCGTCCCGGAGGTTAGACCACATGAGCACCTAATTAGCGAGAACGAGAATGAACGAGCGAGCGCCGATGGCGACGGCAGCCGCCAGCCCGAGAGCCTCTGGCACGAAGACCTCCTGGGAGCCGACGGCGAGTGGGCCGAGCTCGCGAGGCTCAGCGGCGGCGCCACCGTACCCGCCGTCACGGTCGTGGCCTCGACGGATACCGACGAGTACGCGTCTAACGTGGCCGAGGGTACCGTGGCCGCTCGCGAGTTGAACGCGACAAGCGCCCAGGCGCCGGCGCCGACGCTCGTCATGCCTCCTCCGCTGCTCACGCTGCGGCGGCGGCGCCGCGCGCTCGTGTGGTTCCGCCAGGACCTTCGACTCCACGACAACCTCGCGCTCCACGGCGCGCTGGCCGCGCGCCTAAACGCTAACGGCGAAGACGAGCTCGAAATTCTACCGGTCTATATCATCCACAAGCCCGAGAAGAAGAAGTGCGGCGCCGTGCGCTTCCAGTTCCTGCTCGAGTGTCTCCACGATCTCCAACGCGCGTTGCGGCGCAAAGGTTCGAACCTGCTGGTGCTGCGCGGCGACGCGCTCGACGTGCTGCGCATGGCGCTGCCGGCGTGGGGCGTCACGGATCTGTTCTACGAGGAGTTTGTGATGCCCTACGCGATTAAGCGCGACGACGAAGTGAACCGCATCGCGGAGGCCGCCGGCACGCAGGTCCACACGTTCCGCGGCCGCACGCTGTTCGACCCCAAGGCCATTCTCGCGAAGAACGACGGCCGCGTGTGCACCGACTTTTCCAAGTTTGTCAAGATCGTCCAGGAGCTATCGCAGCCGCCGATGCCCGTGCCGGCGCCTGCGAGCGTGCCGTCCATGGAGATCACAACGACTGAGTTGTGCGAGACGCTGGCGTCGTTTTGTATGCACTACCAGGCGCCGCTCGGCTGGGACGCGTTGACCGGGATGAAAGCAGCCGCCGAGCCATTCTCGGTGCCGGAGTTGGCTGAGTTCGACCACACGGTACCAACGACTCACTCGTTCCTGTACGGCGGTGAGACCCTCGCTCTGCAAGTGCTGGACGAGTACTGTTCGAACGAAGAACAAGTCGGGCTCTTTGAAAAGCCCCGCACGTCACCTGCGTGCACCGACAAACAATCGACCACTACGCTCAGTCCGTACATCACGTTCGGGTGCCTAAGCGTTCGCGAGTTCTTCTACCGGATCATGTTCATCCAGCTCAAGTTCCCAGGGCGCCAAGGACCACCGCCCGTCACGCTGGACGGCCAACTCATGTGGCGCGAGTTCTTCTACTGCTTCGGCGTCGGTGTCCGGAGCTTTGACACACAGGAGGACAACCCGATGTGCATGCAGATCAACTGGAAGCTGGCCGAGATGCCGACCACCGACAGCTCACAGTGGACCGACGAGATCAAGACGGCGATGGACCAGCTACGCGCCTGGCGCGAGGGCCGCACTGGGTATCCGTGGATCGACGCCGTGCTGCGCCAGATCGAACAGGACGGCTGGGCGCACCACGTCGCGCGCCACGCAGTCGCGTGCTTCCTCACACGTGGTGATCTCTACATCTCGTGGCTGCGCGGCGCCTACTTTTTCCAGGAGAAGCTCATCGACATGGACTGGCCCATCAATATTGGTAACTGGCTCTGGGTGAGCTCGAGCTGCTTCTTCCACGACTACCACCAGATCCACTCGCCGTCGCTGTACGTCCAAGCGTGGGACCCACAGGGCAACTTTATCCGGAAGTGGGTTCCGGCGCTCAAGAATATGCCGGCTCGGTACATCTTCGAGCCCTGGAAGGCGCCCCTGAGCGTGCAGCGCACGGCCGGGTGCCTCATCGGCAAGGACTATCCGTTTCCGATCGTGGACCATTCGTCGGCGATGAAGAAGTGCGTCCGGTGGCTCGACGGCGCGCACGCGAAAGCGCACCAGCACGACGGCGTGTTGGCGCCGTGCTGCGACCACGAGGGCAAGCGCCCGTGCCACTTTGTGCAGAAGCAACGGACCGCGCTGGAGGCGCAGCAGCAGCAAGCCGAGGCGAAGGCCGCGCCCCCTAAAAAGCGGACTCGTCATGGGTGATACACCGACAGCCATGATCACTGTCATCTGTAACCTAACTTATTACGGGTAACCCTAGAATCTACAAAACTTATGCACTTGATTCATGTTCTAGGCTGGGTCAACTTCGTACCGTCATGCTCGCCATCTGCGACTGATAAATTTGCAGGGAGTTCATTCATATTCCTCTCAGCCTGGGAGGAACACGAGTGAACGGAGAGCCTGGGAAGAACATGTATGAACACACAGCTTCTCGTCGCGCCCACGTGCCGCGTCGCTGATGACAATCGAGTTGTATTTTGATTGCACACCCCCTTCGTCCCACGCCCACAGTCGTCGAACAAACACCATTTCGTTAATGCAGCAGTTTACGACCAAGCTATAAACCGTCTTGTCGTAACCTACATTCCTCCTTCCACTAGCCAATCACAAGCTGGTACAGGTTCATTTTCAGATCCTGCTCGAATCCTGTTATATCCGGGTGTGAGCCTCCCCCCGTCCTAGCGAACATAAGCGAACGCGATGGAAGACCCGGACGACGACGCGCTACTGGGCCTCGCGACCCAGCTGCTCGCGGACGAGCCGGCGTTGCCGCTGGCGCCCAGGGCCGCGCTCGGAGACGCCGAAGAGGAGGCCGCGCAGGCCGCCGCCTCGGTTGTCGACCACAACACTTCGTCCGCAGCCACATCCACATCTGCAGCCACAGCGACATCCACATCCGCAGCCACAGCCACGGCCACAGCCCCTTGCGTCTGCACCGGCCCCATGCGCGTGCTCGTGTGGTTCCGGCGCGACCTGCGCATCCACGACAACCTGGCGCTCCACGCGGCGCTCGCGCGCGCGCTGCCCGCCAACGCCACGCTCGTGCCGCTCTACGTGATCCACCGGCCCAAGATCATGCTCTGCGGCGTGAACCGCTTCCAGTTTCTGATCGAGAGCGTCTCGGGGCTGGCCGAGGCCATCGCCGCGCGCGGCTCGCGGCTGCTGGTCGCGCGCGGCGACAGCGTGGACGTGCTGGCGCGCGTGCTGCCGGCCTGGGACATCACGCACCTCTGCTTCGACGGCGTGACCGAGCCCTTTGCGGTCGCGCGCGACCAGCGCGTGCGCGACCTCTGCGCCGCGCTCAACGTCCAGGTCGAGGTCACTCGCGGCAGCACGCTCTACGACCTCGACGCCGTCATCGCGCAGCACCACGGCAAGGCGCCCAAGACGTACACCTCCTTCCTGCGGACCATCGCGACGTTCCCCGTGCCGCCCAAGCCGCTGGACGCGCCCGAGACGCTGCCCAAGCCCGAGCTGCTGCCCAGCGAGCTGTACCAGCAGATCGTGGACCACTGGAGCGCCGTCGCGCAGGACGACGCCGAGATCCAGAAGCAGATCGACATCATCGCCGGCCCGGAGCAGTCGTTCACGATCCCCGAGGTGACCGAGTTTGGGTACACGCCTCCGCCGCGCCACTCGTTCATCTACGGCGGCGAGGCCATCGCCAAGACCATCCTCGACGAGTACTGCAAGAACGAAGGCCGCGTGGTCAAGTTCGAAAAGCCCAAGACGTCGCCCGCCGAGACGGCGCCCTCGGCGTCTACGACGTCGCTCAGCCCGTACCTGTACTTTGGCTGCATCTCGCCGCGCCTGTTTTTCCACCGCGTGCGCGAGATCCAGGCGCGTCATCAAAAGGCCTCGTCGGCGCCGCCCGTGAGCCTCGACGGCCAACTGCTGTGGCGAGAGTTTTTCCACTGCAACGGCCACGCGAACCCGTATTTCGACAAGATGGAGGAGAACCCGCAGTGCCTCCAGATCGACTGGCGGTGGCACACGATCCCCGAGAAGGAAGAGGACATGACCGAGGACGACAAGCTCGCGCGCGCGCAGTTCGAGGCCTGGAAAGAAGGCCAGACGGGCTACCCGTGGATCGACGCGATCATGATCCAGCTCAAAGAAGAAGGCTGGATGCACCACCTCGCGCGCCACTCGGTCGCATGCTTTTTAACGCGCGGCGACCTCTATATCTCATGGGTGCGCGGGCTCGAGGTCTTCCAGGAGCGGCTCATCGACCACGACTGGTGTATCAACGGCGGTAACTGGCTCTGGCTCAGCGCGAGTGCATTCTTCTCGGCCTACTTCCGCGTGTACTCGCCGTCGACGTTCGGCAAGAAGTGGGACCCGGAGGGCAAGTTTATTCGCAAGTACATCCCCGTGCTCAAGGACATGCCAGTCAAGTACATTTACGAGCCGTGGAAATCGCCCATGACCGTGCAACGCGCGGCCGGGTGTTTGATCGGCAAGGACTACCCGTTCCCGATCGTCGACCACAAGATGGCGTTGAAGAAGTGCATGGCCGGGATGAAGGCGAGCTACGCTTTGCGCAAGCACGGCGTCTCGCCCCTCGAGAGTCCGCGATCACCACGCCAGAAGCGCGCACGCACTGAATCCGCGTCGTCTTCCGAGGACGATGCAGCTATTTACTAACAGACAGAGAGATACAATACATGGCGCCGAGCGCGAGACGAAGAAGAAAGCGCATTGACTGACTGATGGCGAGAATCTGTCCATCACACAGGAATCGATTGGACAGTGAAAGAGCCCTGTTCGTGCGCTGACGGGCGGCTCCAGATCGACAGGTTCTGGATGGAAGCCACCAGGAGCGTGCAGGGCCATGCGAGGAGTTGATCCGTGGCGGGGGAGTTCGATAGACACACCGCAAGTCGACCTCCACCACGCAAGCGCCAGGTACCAGCTAACAAGACGTGGCTCTGACCATGCGGGGACTCGTTGTGCTGCTGGTGGCAACCGGAGCTCCAGTGCTTGCGCAGCCACTGCGACCACTGGAGCAGGTTCCACCTCAACTGCCTCAAGTGCTCATGCAGCAGCAAGTCCAGCAACAGCAGATCCAGCAACAGCAGCAGGCGGGTCTGTCCGGTGCAGACCAGCAAGGGCGCGTCGCGTGGCTCGGCAACGTGCTCCGGGGACTGGACCGCGATGGCGTGCTGCGTGAGATGATTCGACGCGAAGTGCGTCGCGCTGACCCGTCGTTTCCTGACGCGCTGCTGGATCGAGTTATTCAGGGCGTTGGGGTCCAGCACGAGTCCAGTACGACAACCACCATGTCGCAGCCGCTCGAATATGCCCGTGGCGACTACCACAGCGATTACGACGACTCGAGTGACGATGATTCCAGTGATGACGATTCCAGTGACGACTCTAGCGACGATTCGAGTGACGATTCCAGCGACGACTCAAGTGACGACTCGAGCGACGACTACAAGTCGCATCGCCATCGGAAGAAGCACACGCACAAGCACAAGAAGAAGCATTGCAAGTGTAAGAAGCACAAGAAAAAGAAGAAGAAAGACTCGACCGAGTCGAACGTGTTCTCCAAGATCCGCGGCGTCAACATCGGCTCGAGCTTCACCAACATCCAGATCACCGGGGGCAACGCGACCACGCCCGAAGCGCCCGGTTCGGCTTCTTCGCCGGCGACGGGACCCCTCATGGGGCGAGGCCTCAACCCAGCGCTCGGCGGGGCTGTCATCCCACCCACACTCGGCGCTGGAATCGGCCCCGGGGTTCTCCCGGGTGTCGGCGCCGGTATCGGCCCTGGGGCTGTCCATGGGGTTGGTGGAGGTATCAACGCGCTAGGTCCCGCGGGTGGTGGTCCAGCAGGCGCCGGCGCCGGAGCACGAGGTTCCACTGCCACCGGGGCGGCGGCAGCGCCAGCAGCGTCGACAGCGCCGAACGCTGCTGTTGCGATCCCTGTAGCGAATCCGTCGGCCGGTACGACGGTGATTACGAACGAACGCCCAGCCGCAGCGCCTGGTACTGAGCCATCGGCCCCAGCCGCAGCATCGGCTCCTGAAACGGAAGCACCGAGCGAGGCGCCGGCTCCAGCCCCGGAGACACCAGCAACATCGGAGGCACCCACGTCGTCCGAGACGCCTTCACCCGAAACCGAGTCTCCTTCGCCAGCTTCCGAGTCGCCCTCTCCCGAGCCGACCTCATCCACAGAAGCCCGCAGATCGACCCTGAAGAAGCCGAAATCGTCAAACGCCGCGCAACAGCAGCCCGTGGCGGCGCTCAGTGTTATTTTCGTTTTGTGGATCGTGGCGCTCATGCTGTTCCCGTAAGTGAGACCGGTGGACTTGTTGTCGTCTTGGAGGTGGAGGGTCTGCATGGTTGTGTAAGTCAGGCTGGGTCATGGCGTCTAGAAAACGTATTCTTCAATTTTTTCAGCAACGTTCTTGGCTAGCGTTCGATCTTAGCCGTTCTAATCATGGCAAGGCGCTGCGATTTCCCCCACCACGCGCAGAAACTATGCCCGCGATCTCTCCGCGTGTAGACATGGGAAAGGGCGAGGACCATGTCACGCCCTTGCGTGTGGGGGCGATCACTTGCACTGTAATTAGACTGTGGCGGCGGTCTCTAGCGTAGACGTTGAAAGTCTCTCGACTGTCCAGGCTGTGGCTGTCCAGGCTGTGGCTGTCGAGGCTGTGTCGTAGTGCGCGGGGATTTTCTTCCGCGCCGTCTTGCACATGCCGCGTGTCCTTCCGCTCGTCCCGGCGTCACCAGCGGCGTCCATTCAAGACAAGCGCTGCATCAAAAGCTGTGGACCCGCGATTGTTTCGGCGCATCCATCGAAGCGGGCAATCGCATACGAGCTCCGCGCCAGCGCAGAGCAGCTACCGACTATCAACTGCACCAAGGGCGTCAAGAACGTGTGGCTCAGCCGCGAGGGGCTCACGCGCTGCAACACGTTCCTGTACCGCTACAAGCAGGCGCTGGCTGCGGCACACTTCGTCGGCACGCTCTGCGGCGTCGGCGCCATGTTCGCGCCCGCTTCCGTCGGTCGCATCTGCGGCGTCGTGGCCTTCGCGCTCAACTTGCCCGGCATCCTCGTCGGGCTCCTGGTGCTGCGCTACGACATGATCAAGGTCGTGCTGCGCACGTACGAGTTCTGGTACCTGAGCACGATGAACGCGATGGCGATGGTGCTCATGACAGTGCTCTTCAGCGACGCGCGGTCGCTCAACGTTGTGTCGGCGATGCTCGGGTTCCAGATCACGATCCTCATCGACGCGAGCTACCGCGCCGTGCAGACCACAATGGTCACCTCGGTCGTCTCCGGGCTCGCCCTGGGCGCGTTCATGGTGGTCGCGCTGCTCGGGCTCGTGTCGGACGCCTGGAACCCGCCGCTGTTCGCGTACGGCGCGCACTCCATCTCCGTGGTCGACGGCATCGCCAACTGCCTCTCCACCGTCGTGCTCATGCTCTGGCGCAACGCGCTCCGCAAGTACCTCGCGCTCGACGGCGCGTCCACCGCCGTGCGCTGCATCACCTACCGCTGTCGCGTGCGGCTCTGCAGCATCCCCGTGCTGGCCACCGACGGAGCCACCGGCTACAACGGCGTCCGCAAGGTGCTCGTGCGCGAGAGCAGCAGCCGCGCGCGGCTCGCGGCGCCGCTGGCGCAGCTCCAGTACCTGCCGTCGTGCGAGATCTTCCACGCGTCGGCCACGCTCCTCCAACGCGTCTACAAGCCGTCCACACACGTTCTGCCGTGGCCGGCCCGCGCACTGCTCCATGCCACGTCGGTGGTCGGGCTGGTAACGACCGTGCTGGTGTTTCTTCCGTGTGGCCGCGTGTGGCCGCGCGCGCTGCCCGTGGCCGCAGCTGCGTCCACACTGGTTTTCTGTGGCGTGTACGTGTGCCACCTCCAGCGGCGGCTGCTGCGGCTGCTCTGCCTCTCGTTCGACTTTGCGTTCGTGTCGGCGCAGCTCTCGGTCGCGCACGTGTGTCTCTGTGACGCGCTCGGCTGGCGCGACGCGCGCTGCCTTGGCGTGCTCGCGAGCTGGCTCTGGGTCCACTGGGTGCTCACGATCGACGCCTTGCCGCCCGTGCTGCGCGCGCGGCTGGGCTACGCGCGGACGCTCGCGCGCATCGTGCTCGCGGTCTTTGTGGTCGCGCACGTCGCGCTGCTACTGGAGCTCGTGGTCTGGAACCGGCTCGCGCTCACGGACCGCGCCGTCGTGGCCGCGGCCGTGGGCCACCACCGCGTCCAGGTGCGGACGATCCCCGTGCTGCTCGGCCGCATGGCCACGACGCTGTGCTGGTCCTGCCGCCTGCTCGCGCGGCTGCTGCGGCGCGCGCACGACGAGCTGATCATGATCCAGGGCGCCGTCATGTTCCACGACTACCAGCGCGAGGCGCGGCGCACGGTGTCCACATGCACATCCACGGCCAAGGCGATGGCCATTGTGGCCGTGGGCGGTTCTAGGAGGATCGCGTCGAGATGAATCCTAACGTGGGCCGTGTTACGAACCGCTGTTGTTCATTGAACAAAGTCGAAGCTGGTTGAACGACCTCTGTAAAAGCATGGACGGATGCTAATGGGACATCCTTCTGCGACGTTTCGTGAAATCTGTAAACCGATGACCGGTAAGAGTCGAATATGTTCTCTTCAACCACAGCGTTATAAGCTAATAGAGGTCTTCGTAGGTGACGCCAGCGACGTCAGCGAGGGCGGACACCTGAGTTGTCGTGGTGGCGCAAACACTCGCTCTGGTCGGGACCATCCGGTGTGTTCTCCGCAGGTTCGCTTGGTGTGATTTTTTCACTCTCCAAAGACGTCGCCGAGCGAGAGTGAAGGTCTTCTGTTCTCTTCAATGTCCACGTCGGCCTGTTCCCGGTGGGTTCTGTTCTCCCGGAAGGCGGAGTTTCCGCCTATGACAGCACTCAAAAGCGCCAACAAGACACACACTTCGAACTTTTTTTTGGTCCGGCGCGACCAACATCGACACAATCCGACGGCACGCGACCATCACCTACATTTTCTTTTTCTTCCTCCTCTGCAGAAACCAACCTACGACACACGCCAGCGTTAGACCGCGCCCTTTCCCAGAGTCTGACCTCTCCTCCTCACCGCCCGAATTCCTGCTCTACTCTCCACTGCTCCCCAACAGCAGTCACGTTCCCGCCGTCCAGCACGCACGACATCGTACCTACTTCCCTACTACCCCGATCGACGCGCCATGCAGCACCGACACGCCAACACTCCCCACCGCGTCGCGCGCTTCGCCACGACCACGCAAACGTTTTCTTCCCCAGTCCGGAAGGGGGCCATCCGGAGTCGACAGCGCGTCCAGTACTCCACCGACATGGACGAGATCGAGTACGCTCGCAACTCGTTGGCGTCCGGAACGCGCAGCGTCGGCGCGTCGTTTATCGGCCGCGACGGATCCAACGACATTCGCTCGGTCGCCAACGTCCAGAAGATCTCGATGCTGCAGGAGATCTTCCCAGGCGTCGCCGTGGAGATCATGGAGGACGTGTTGATCGCCGCGCAGTTCCGCATGGACGCCGCCGCGTCGATGCTCAGCGAGCTGTCCCGGGAGATGCTGAACAGCAACAACCACGACAACTCTCCGGAGCGGGCCGACTTCGCGATCGTCGACTGGGCGGCCTTCCAGCAGGAGAGCGAGAGCGACGACCGCGACGAGTGGCACGACGTGTCCGAGTCGCGTCCGGAGATGCAGCAGTGGGTGCTGGTCCATGACGACTGGGAGGTCGTTGACGGCGCGCCCTCTTCCAGCCAGGAGAAGACTCGGTCATACGCGGACGTGCTGAACACCCCACCCAGCCCGAACGCAGTTTCGCTGCCGTCGTTGACGCCTGTGGCCGTGTCGACGTCGTTGAGCCCGCTTGTACACATGAAGAAGACGAGTACGTTGGCTGACGACGAGTTGGACGTGGACGAGCTCTCTATCAAGACGTTCAACGCGCGCAAGCGCCGCTCCCTGCGCAAGTTCCGTGGTTAAAGGGAGATACGTCTAACCCCCCGAGAGACTCAGTGGAAGGCTCTCCGCTCAACACCCCGCCTCGCCATTTTCACCATGTTCGTCCGCGTTCCACGGCTCCAGTTTGAGTGCCGCCTCACCTCTTTTAGAGACGATTCGCTGGGGAGGGCGAACGACGCCCACCTACCAACCTAACACTATCAACCACATAAATACAACAGCAACCAACGGAGCCATCTCCGTCCTTTTATTTGCGGCAATCCCGATCAAATCCGTACGGACTTCCCTTCCTCCCTGCATGCTGGTCATCGTAACCCTAGAAACGTAACGAGAGTGGCCAAAACCGGTTGAAACGCGACATCTCCGGATTCCAGTCAGCACCCAGTTCACCCATCCAATGTGTTTGCGACACTACACCGCGATTCCCTCGTGGCAGTGACTATCCCCTCTGTAGTCGCACGTCTGTTCCGTCCAGACCGAGTGTCATGGAGCATCAGGGCAACCAACACAGTCGCAAGTGTCGTAGGTTCGCATGACTACCCGGTCGCCAAACAAATCGCCCCACCGTAACCCCCTTCCGCCTTTGTAACCACCTCCCCATCACTTCCGGTCTTCCCCTCCGCCCGCCAAGATGTTCAAGGTCCACGTGGAGAGCACGGAGCTGCTGCTGGAGGACTGCCGCGCCGGCGCCAACGGCTGGCTGCGCGTGTCCGTTGGTGCCGACCCGCTCGGGCTCGCTGGATCCGGCGCGGGCGCTGGATCCGGAGGCGCGGGCGCCGGCTCCGGATCCGGTGGCGGCGCCGCGGGCTCGCTGGGCGGCGCCGGCTCCGGCGCCGTGGACATCGAACCCATCGCGCACGTGGCGGACGAGCGGCAGGACCCGCAGTGCCTCTCTGTCCACGCAGTCTACGGCGTCTACTCGCTGCTGAGCGGGCCGTACCTGGCCGTGATCACGGACGCGCGCGTGATCGGCTCGGGCCCGAGCTCGGAGAAGATCTACTGCGTGCTGGGCGCGGCGCTCGTGCCCGTGAGCGCCGCGGCGCAGCGCAGCTTCTTCAAGCACGCGTCCAAGCGCGAGCAGAAGGACGAGCACGAGTACATGCGCATGCTCACCGCGGTGCTCGCCTCGCGGACGTTCTACTTTTCGTACGACTACGACCTCACGCTCTCGGCGCAGCGCCGCGCCGCGCACTACTCGTCGGCCAGCACCGCCGCGCAGAAGCTGCCGCTCTGGCAAAAGGCCGAGGAGGACTTCTTCTGGAACAAACCGGTGCTCACCAAGTTTATGGAGCTCCAGCTCCACAACTGGATCGTGCCGGTGATCTCGGGGTTTGTCAAGGTCATGAAAAAGTGCGAGGTCAACGGCATGCGCTGCGACGTTTTGTTCTTCACGCGCCGCAGCTGGCGCCGCGTGGGCACGCGCTTCAACGTGCGCGGCGTGGACAAGGACGGCTGCGTGGCCAACTTTGCCGAGACCGAGATGCTGCTGGTCAAGCCCAACCGGTCCATCTGCTCGTACGTGCAGATCCGCGGCTCGATCCCGCTCTACTGGGACCAGGTCGTGACGCTCAAGTACATGCCGCGCACGCGCTACGCGTTCAGCGGCAACGAGAGCATCGTCGACTGGAACGAGCTCGCGTTCCGCGCGCACATGGACAACATCATCCAGCGCTACGGCCACGTCACGGTCGTGAACCTCATCGACCGCGCCGGCAAGTCCAAGACCGTCCGCGACCAGGCGCAGCTCGGCACGGCCTTTGGCAAGTACGTCAAAAAGTACAACCAGCAGTCGCTCCAGGCCGCGAGCGACTACCCGACCGCCACGGCCTCCACGTCGAACGGCTTTGCGAGCGGCGGCAACTCGCCGTCCAAGTCGCGGTCGGCGTCGGTGCCCAACGCCGCGTCGCTCGTGAACGGCGCCGCCGCGTACGCCGCGAACGCGAACGGATCCACCAGCTTCCACGGCTCGCCCTCGGGCGGCTCGAGCGCGAGCGCGAACGGCTCGGCCTCGGTCAAGGCGTCGTCGCTGTTCGCGGAGCCCATCGTGTACGTGTGGTTTGACTTCCACCACGAGTGCCGCAAGATGCAGTGGGGTAACCTCTCGAAGCTCATGACCGAGGTGAACGACCAGTTCTCGCAGTACGGCTGGTTCGAGTGCGACGGCGAAGGCCGCCTGCTGTCGCGCCAGAGGGGCGTCTTCCGCGTCAACTGCATGGACAACCTCGACCGCACGAACGTGGTCATGTCGCTCTTTGCGCGCCGCGCGTCGCTCATGGCGCTCGGGCTCTACAACGACAAGGCCCAGGAGAACGTGCTCGACTCGCCGCACGAGTCGTTCGAGATCGTGTTCAAGAACACCTGGGCCGACAACGCCGACTACGTGAGCCGCATGTACGCCGGCACGGGCGCGCTCAAGACGGACTTTACGCGCACGGGCAAGCGCACGCTCGCCGGCGCGATCCAGGACGGCATCAACTCGGTCACACGGTACTACCTCAACAACTTTGCCGACGGCGTGCGCCAGGACTCGTACGATCTGCTTGTGGGCAACTACGCACCGGACCGCCGTGACGAGTCGCCGTTCTCGTTCCAGCACCAGCACACGCTGCTCAACATGGTGCTCGAGATGTGCGTCGCCAGCGCACTCATCATTGGTGCGAGCGTGAGCTGGCGGCCCCACGAAGACCTGGCCAAGCGGATCCGCGACGGCGCGATCGCCTCGGCGGCCGTGTTCTCGGTGCTCGGCTACCTCATGCTGAAGAAGGGTTCGTTCCGCTCGCTGGGCCGCCGCTACGTGTCCAAACCGGCGTTCTGCTCGAGCGGCTACATCCGCAAGAAGGACCTGTAAGGGGAAAACGATGCGTTGTCAGGGGGATGAGAGACAACATCATATTGTAGACACGGAGATTATATTGACTGGATTAAACGCAAAGCGAAGCTTCCATGCTCGCTGATCTTCTTCTCCGACAGCATGCACACACGTGGAGGAACAGGCGGAGGCAGAGCGTGCCCTCACAACCTAGTAGCTGTACTTGTAGCTGTCGAAGTACGCGTACGGGTACCCACCGCCATAGCCACCGAATCCACCGCTGCCATATCCGCCGCCATATCCGCCGCCATATCCGCCACCATGGCCGCCACCATAGCCGCCACCGTACGGGTAGCTGCTGTAGCCGCCATACCCGATGTAGTTGTTGTAGCCGCCATAGCCGCCGTATCCGCCACCGTAGCCGCCGTATCCGCCACCGTAGCCGCCATAGCCGCCACCGTATTCGCTGCCGTAGCCATGGCCAAAGCCCTTGCCGTAGTCATTGCCGTATCCCTTGCTGTAGCCGTAGTCGCCGTACCCCTTCTTCTTGCCGTCGCTGTCGTGGCTGTCGTAGCTGTCGTCGTAGCTGTCGTAGCTATCGCCGTAGCTATCGTCGTAGCTGTCGTCGTGCTTCTTGTACGACTTGCTCTCGCGCAGCTCACTGCCGCTACGCGTCGTCGAGGACGACGACAGCGACTCGAGACTGGCAGCGGACGGCGTGGCACTGTCGCTGGCTGCCTCTCGTGGCGCCGGCGCTGGGCTGGCGTCCTGCGACTGCGCATGGCCAGCTAGGGCCGCCACGGCTGCGAGCACGGAGATGAAACGGGTAGGCTTCATGCTTGGCAGTGGTGCGCGGAGCGTGGAGGGAGGAGCTTGAAACTTGCGGAGGCTGGAGCACGCGAATCGCGGAATGAGATCCGGGAACACCGGGGCCATTTTGCTGGCGGGCCTCGAGAGAGCGTAGGGAAGCTCTCTCATTCTCTCATTTTTGTCTCTCGTACTGATGGTCGCTGTCTTCTCGCTTTCACTCCACCAATGTATCCTGGTGGATGGCCAAATCTGTTGTCTCTCGCTGGACGAAATGAAATGGCGATCCATCACCCATCACCACCATCACCTGACGAGATAACCACTTCGTCGAGTGGAGAATGCGTCGGACGAGACAGACGGTAACATCAGCCAGAGCCCTCTATCTCACTTGGTTATGATTTCGCCGCTTGCCAAGTCCACCCCTGCTCTGCGACAGGGGATACAACTTCAACGTCAAGCAATGGCCACTCACTCAGTGCTGAAGGAAAAATGGAACACAACGTTTATTCTGTTGACGGTACAACTAACGAGCTTTGAGGGAAAGAAAACACACACACACGACCAGGAGCGCACTCAGTAGCCATAGCCGAACTGGAAGCCGTCATAGCCGTACGGGAAGCCGCCGCCACCGTAGCCACCGCCGTAGCCACCACCGTAGCC
>JAADWV010000258.1:0-44968 GCA_023336295.1 Pythium folliculosum
AGACCGACAAGAACGTGACGGGCGGTGTTGGTGCTGATTTGTACAACAAGACTGCGGACCTGGTGAGCCAGGGCGTAGACTACGTGTCGAGCGCGTTCCAGAGCAAGCCGACTGACAAGCCGTAAGTGTCCTGACACGGGCGGTGCAACGCCTACTTCCCTCACATAATCTAAGAAAAGTATATGTAGCCACCTCCATGTCATCCGGGCTGTCCGAGTCGCAATTGACGTTTCTGCGACATGTGCTATGATCTCTACTGAACCCTTGGTCTCACTTTTCTCAAAATATGCTTTCTCACAGGTGCAACGGCGCGTCACGCTTTCTCTTTGGATCCACTAATTTGACGTTTGTATTTGCTCTTATATAGCATGACCTAGTGCTCTTATATAATCTCGACGTTTCCAAGAGCCCAGATTCTGAACACCTAGAGCTACGCGACCGAGAACCCAGCCATCTCGCCATTCCCTCCGCCCGCTGAACGCGCCATTCTCGAACAAGCGCCAACGCCACACACTTCCCCACACCGCTACAGACCGCGTACCATGTCGGCCACGGAGCAGGAGATCTCGCAGCTCAAGGAGCACATCGCCGAGGGCGCAGAGCAGACCAAGTCGTACTTGGCGACGCTGCAGGCCAAGCTCGGCGAGTACGACGAGCAGTACAAGGTCACGGACACGGCCTCGTCGTACCTGCAGGCCGGGCTCGAGCGCGCGCACACGTCGGTGGACGAGCTCAAGGCGCTCGGCGCATCGCTGTCGCACTCGACCAAGGAGACCTCGGATGCGTGGGTGCACTCGGCCAAGGACGCGCTCGCCAAGGTCCACACGTCGCTCGAGGACCTCAAGGCCAAGGCCGCCGACTACGACCAGCGCGCCAAGTCGGCGCTCACGACCACGGTCTCGTCCACGCGCAGCACGGTCGGCACCTCGATCGAGCACATCGTGACCTCGACGCGCCAGACCGCGCTCAGCGGCATCCAGCAGATCTCGGCCACTATCGAGAGCATCCAGAACAAGCTCTCGGAGAGCGCGACCGCCGCCGGCGAGAGCGCGTTCGCGTTCACGGGCTCGATCATCAAGAAGGCCGAGGAGGTGGACGGGAAGCTCGGGCTCAGCGGCACGGTCACGAACGTCGCGACCGCGGTCACGGGCAAGGTCTCGGAGCTCGACAAGCAGTACGGCGTGTCGGAGAAGGCGCTCCAGGTGGACGAGAAGGTGAGCGGCGGCCTCGGCGTGAGCCTCCTGGGCAAGGGCGCGAACTTGATGAACCAGGGCGTCGACTACCTCACGAGCACGATCCAGAGCGCCAAGGCCGCGGCCGACAAGAAGCAATAAACCTCCATGTTTTGTGTTGAGACCGACGTGAGTGGGGCACGACAGAACCCCTCAGAAGCCCAATAAAACAAACACACCGCCGCTTCCTCACGTCCACATTCGCGCTCCTTGGGTTTGCCTTGCTGTGGATCTCCACATCGTATGGGACAGTTTGTGGCGGCTTCCGCCGGGTCGCATCTCAGGACCCTCGGCACGCCCTCCAACGGTACGATACATGCAGAGTGGGGACTTTTCCCATAGAAAAGTCCTCGCGAGGCCCGCCGTCTACGGGACGGGGTCCCGGCCATAGCGGGCCGCAGAGACACTCGATCGCACCGTTGCTGAGAGGCCAACCCAACCACGCTGCCCACCGGGGTCTTGCTCACTTGTGAATCCGCATCCCACCGCACACACACACGCTCTCACAAACCGCCGACATCCCACAGGACCCACTTCCGCGCACCATGACGGACGTGCACCAGCAAGTGGCTCACCTTAAGCAGCAGATCGACACGGGCGCCGAGGAGACCAAGCTCTACCTCGACAAGCTCAAGAAGAAGGTCGAGGAGTACGACTCGCAGTACAAGCTCTCGGAGACGGCCAGCTCGTACCTGCAGTCGGGCATCGACACGGCCAGCTCGTCGGTCGACGAGCTTAAGCACATTGGCTCGCAGCTCGAGAAGCAGTCGAAGTCGGCCTCGGACGAGACGATCCAGACGGCCCAGCACGCGCTCGGCAAGGTCAAGGACTCGCTCGATGGTCTCCAGCACAAGGCGCGCGAGTACGACCGCAAGTTTGCTAATTCGACCGGCTCGAGCGTGGCCTCGGGCATCGAGAACATCGTGAACTCTGCGCGCCAGCGCACGACCGACGCCATCGAGATGGCCAACGAGCAGGCCATGCGTTTGATGGAGCTGATCCAGAACGCGGCCGGCAGCGCCGCCCGCAGCGCCAAGCAGGCGGCTGGCAATGTCGCGACCAGCGCGCAGCACGCGACCAGCGGGGTGACCCACACGGCCAAGGTCGCGACGGGCGAGGCCGTCAAGGCCGCCGAGATGGTCGACCAGACCCTCGGCGTCACGCCCAAGGTTAGCAGCGCGGTCAGCGGCGTCACTGAGAAGGTCAAGAACCTCGACAAGCGCATGCACGTGACCGAGACGGCCGTCAAGCTTGACTCGAAGATTACAGGCGGACTCGCGACCAACCTCGTGTACAAGGGCGTCGAGATGGTGCAGGAGTCGATCGAGTACGTTACGGAGACTCTCCACCAGGCGAAGATTGCCGCGAACAAGTCGCCGACCGCGCAGATGGCCGAAGACCGCGCGGCGGGCGCCGCCCAACAAGTGTCGGATACGACCGGCGCGGTGCAGGACAAGGCCAAGCAGGCGAAGGACCAGGCGATGGGCATAGCGTCGTCGGCCACGGAGGAAGCCACGTACATGGCGACGTCGGCCAAGGATCAGGCGATGGACATGGCTTCGTCGGCGAAGGACACGGCCATGGGCATGACCGGCATGAGTGGCGGCGGTCCGTCGATGGTGGACAAGGCGAAGGAAGGCGCGGCAGGCATGGCTGGCAAGGTCACGGAGAAGGCTGCGAAGGGCGCGAAGGAGACGGGCTCTCAGGTCATGGAGAAGGGCCACGACTTGAAGGAGACCGTCAAGGAAAAGGGCTCGCAGGCCATGGAAAGTACCAAGCAGACTGGTTCCCAAGCTATGCAGAAGGGTCACGACATGAAGGAAGGCGTCAAGGAGAAGGGCTCGCAGGCGATGGGCAAGGCGCAGGAGAAGGGTTCCCAGGCTGTGGGAAAAGGCTCCGAGATGACTGGTGCCGGCGGCAGCAGCAGATCGAGCAGCTCGTCGAGCAGCGGCGGCGGCATGATGGAGTCGATGAAGGACCGCGCGACCGAGCTGGGCACGGCCGCCAAGGAGGCGACGATGGGCATGTCGTCGGGCGAGTCGGCGACCGACGTGCGCCACAAGCAGCAGCGCCAGCAGCAGGAGCAGGGGTCGGCGGGGGACGAAGGACTCACGGAGCAAGTGGCCAAGAGCGCAACCCAGGCGGCCGAGCAGGCCAAGGACAAGATGGCGGACGTCATGTCGCGTCAGAAGGCCGTGATGAAGGATTCGACCAAGGCGTGAGGCGTCGAGCATTGGATCCCCGCGGCCGCGGTGACGCGTCTCTCCAAGCTCTAAAGCGTAGTGGCGGCGCGCCAACGCCTCGTGTGCCGTGGACGAGGATCCTCTGCTGTTACGGGCTCGTGACTGTGCTGTCGCTGGTGCCGTTTTTGTTTTGGATCTGGTACTGCCTACGTTTCTTTCCTTTTGCATAAGATCTATTGCCTCAAACTCACGCGTGATCGACCTCTTAACACATAAAAATTCTATTGCATTGAACCCGTTCGTCTTGTGTTCTCCTATGCTGCCAGTCCTCGTAGGAAACTGCACAGCAGCGGGGAATAACAGTCGTATCTAATCCAAGTCTGCGACTTCGACGTCTTCATCTTCGCCACTGCCAGCATCACCACCGTCTTCGTCGTCAAAGTCGCTGACGACCTCCTCCTCCATCTCGCTGTCGCCGCCAGGTCCGGGATTGAACAGGATCTGGCACACGCGCTCGTCGATCGTCCAGTCGTCCTCGTACATGGGCAGCGCCAGGAAGAAGCCGATCACGTCGGCCGGGTCGATCTCGTCCTCGTCGGCCGCGAGCCACTCGAGGATCGCGTCCATCACGGTGTCGTCAAAGTCGAACCCACGGACCTCTTCGCCAAACTCGTCCTTCTCGCCGCCTTCCTGTTGCGACTTTTCATCGTCCTCGTCGCCATCCTCCGACGGATCGTTCTCCGCCGCCGGCTCCTTCTCTTCCTCCTCCTCACGATCGTCCTCTTCCTCGTCCGAGTCCATGGCCTGGTCCTCGTAAAAGCTACGCGGATACGCCGAGTCGCTCGCGAGCTCGTAGCGCACGAGCTCCTTCATCTCCGCGTCAATGCCGACGCCCGCCGCGACCGAGTACGTGACGATCGTCTCGGCGGCGGCCTCCTCGTCCTCCTCATCAGCGCCTTCATGCGTCGTGCGCGTGAACGTGTAGCGCATGTACAGCGGTCGCTCGTCGCGCGCGCGGCGCTTGCTGGCCGTTTTGAGCTTCTTGGTCTGCTGCTTCTTGGGCTCCTCGGCCGGCAGCGCCCAGCGCACGAGCGCGCGCATCTCCACGTTGCGTTGGCGGTCGTACTCGCAGCTGAACTCCTCGACCGCGAGCGCGCGCTGGAGCCGCGCGAACACCGAGGACCGCGTGGCCACGCGCTCCACGAGGTCCTTGGCCACGGGGTGCTGCAGCAGGCGCTGCTTGACGCGCTCGCTCTCGAACGCGAGCTTGGCGTGCGCCGCGAGCCCGCGCAGCACGTCCAGCCGCAGCGCCACGTCGTTGTCCTCAAAGTGCGTCACCACGCGCTCGATCGCCGCGTCGATCTCGCGCGCGTACGAGCTGAAGCGCCGGTCGTTGCCCGCCATTTCCGCTGCTGGCGCTTGGTGATGGATGATGATATATTGGCCGCCAGTCAAATGGCTGTCGCGAAAAAACGTACCCCGAGCGTACCCCGTCGAGAAGTATCTTTCTTGACATTTTGGACACGAGTGTCCAAAATGCCTCCTCAGTTTTCAAAAAGCGAGGCGAAACGCGCCAACGGCAACATGGACGAGGACGCGGAGATGGCGAGCGACGCGGGCGGCGGCGCCGAGCAGGAGCAGGAGACCGAGATGGAGATCTCGTCGCTCATGAAGCTCAGCAGCGGTCTCGTGCAGTGGTCGCCGTGCGGCGCGTTCCTCGCGGTGGGCACGGCGAACCGCCTGACGATCCGTGAGCGCGCGGGCTTCCAGATCGTGCAGCAGTACGCCGCCGTGGACGTGATCCAGGTTTGTCGATAGAGTTGTTTGTTGCTATTGATGGAGGGGACGCTAAGCGTGTTGGTTTGGTCTCGTAGTCGTTGGCGTGGTCCGAGGACTCGCAGCTGGTGCTCACGGCCATGTACAAACGCGCCGTCGTGCAGGCGAGTGATGGCGTCGTGATGGTGTTTCGCTCTTGTTGTGGTCGTACCTAACGGGATATGGTGCAGGTGTGGTCGGTCAGCGATGCGACGTGGTCGTGTAAGATCAGCGAGGGCGTCGCGGGCATGACGCACGCGTTTTGGGTACCGGACGCGCGCCACGTCATCACCGTGTCGGACTTTCAGCTCCACGCGAGCGTGTGGTCGCTGGTGGACGCCTCCAAGTCTATGATTCGACACCCGAAACTCGGCGCAGAAGGATTTGCGTTTAGTCCGGACGACCGTCTCCTTGCTGTCGCAGAGCGTCACGAATGCAAGGTGCGTGTTGGGAGTTTAGAGCCGTCATCAGTGCCGTAGGCTGACTTTCCGAGGAACTTTCGGTGCGCTGTTCCAGGACTTCATCGGCATCTACGCATGCGATTCGTGGGAGCTAGTGACTCATTTTCCACTGGAGAGCTATGATTGCGTGGAAATTTTGTGGTCGCCTGACAATAGGTTCGTGGTTGAACAACATGCCAATGTCATGAATCCTGGTCTAAGACGATCTGACAACGCGAAACTATGTAGTACACTGGCTGTGCGCGACTCATACCTGGAGTATCGGGTCCTATTTTACGCCAGCAATGGTACTCTTCTGGGAAAATATCAGGTACGGAGCATGAGCTAAGACAGAGCATGCTGTGTAAGCTAATGGTTCATTCTAATCCGTCTCATAAATGCAGGCGTACGAAAATGCCCTCGGCTTGAAGACTATGAGCTGGTCAACATCTGGACAATTCCTGGCACTTGGAAGTTATGACGATCACCTTCGCATCATCAGTCATCTGAATTGGAAGTCCATCGCCGATTTCGATCACGAGACACTCGCAGTGAACGTGACACGCGTGACCAAGGATGCTGTGAGTAAGAAATCCGGATGCCGCTCACACATGGACCTACTAACGACTACGAACGGAACACGGATGCACTGTTCAGGTTGAGTATGAAGAGCATTATGCCGACGAACCCATCACAGATAGGCCACAGGGCAAAAGGATCACCGTATCTGAACGAAGGTCTGTCCAGTCCAACTCCGCTTCAGCTGCCTCCGCGGCATCGCTTGCAGCTGGTGGGAAGCGGAGCCGGGATATTTGCTTTGTGGTCCGCGAGCCTCCATTTTCGGTGATCACAGTTTCGTCCTCACCACTGTACGTCTCGTGATTGTTCCTCACGTGTGGTCGTGACCAGAGGTTCCATTGATTATTTGTTCTGTGGTGATCAGTAAAGAAGATCCGAAAATTGGTATCAGCCGGGCGTTGTGGAGTTTCGATTCTGCATTTATGGCGACCAAAAGCGACCAAATGCCACACAACATCTGGATTTGGGAGACAGAGACGATGAAGCTTCACACGGCAATTTCGTTCATCCACTCCGTCAAAGCTTTTCGTTGGGATTCGACGACATCCAGAATGGCGATCTGCGCTGGGGATAACCGAGTATACCTCTGGTCCACTGACGGTATATCTTGGGTTGACGTTCCGTCAGGTACGGTTACAGCTCGCCTGGCTGTCGGGCTAAGATTCGAGATTGATGATAGGGACCATCTCGTGTGGCAGGTGACTTCAAGGTCTTTGGGTTACGCTGGAATCCTGCTGGAAATGGAGTTCTTGCAGTCGGGAAGCAAGAGTTCTGTTCGTTGAAGCTCTGAAGGGTTCCTACAATTTCGCGTCACTTGATCACGAAGATAAGATCTTGCGCTTGGATAAGCTCGTTTGGGGCAGGACTTGTGAGGACATATGCGGGCTCTATGAAGCCATGACCGGCGCGATAAATACCGAGGGCAATCGTGTTCTGGAGTCGCAGAAACATGAGGTAAGCATACTGTAAGGGAGAGAACAGCCCAAACGACAATGAATCTCACCTCGTTCACGAGTAGACCCTCAAAAAGCAAGGCAAACGGCCTGTTGTGATATCGTACTGGTGCTGGGATCTGCGACAGCCGATTTCGAGATCTCGCTTCTCGATCTAATTGGTGCAAGCCTGTGTTCCCACTGATCACAAGTTGAGTGATCATATCGATGAGGAACGCGTTCTGGGATGTCGAGCCCAGTAACGCGTCCATGAAGTTGGAGAAGTAGATGTTACCGCCGGCGTACAGTGGGGAGAAGAATGCGTCGTCGAGTGCGTGCGCGTCGCGCAGGAGGTCTCTTGCACGGACCTCGTTCACCTCGGATCTTTCGTCATACAAACTGCCACTGCGATCAACCAGAAACTTCACGTTGCTCGGCCGCATCATTTCCACAACGATGAACGGTGAAGTCGCAGGCTGCCACGCCGACTGGCGATGGACCTTAGTTACCAGTCCATGCAGGGTGGCCGGTTTCTGCGAATGGTTCTGGCATGCTTCGCTGATAAAGCGGTGAGTCGTGATGGCATCCACATCTGCCATGTTCTCGTCAAATTGTTCGGTACCGTTCTGACTGACATCACCAGCAGCTTGTCCGCAGTAGGATGTGATTAAAATGCTCTTGGCATGCACCATACGTGCTTCCTCAAACGTCTCCATGCTCACCGGCGAGCCACGCACGAAGTACACTTCCCGAAATTCAATGTACGTGCTGAAGTCTTTCTCGCTGAGGTCATCAGGAGTGACGAAGACAACAGGCGTTGGTGCATCGTCGAGGTCGGTGAGGTTTCGAATGAGAGATGAATAGTTGCTCGGTAATCCGCATACAACAAAGTGCCCAACAAGTGTCGACGGTGGAGATCGGCGACGAAACGAGCGGTATTTTGATGAACGGCCAACCCGCTGTTGATCACGCTTGCTCGATGAACGCCGCAGTACCGGTGGACCGTCTCGACGCAGCGGTGAGAAAGAATTCTTTGCTTCTCTTCGGTAGTTCCGATCTTCAACCGATTCCACTGACTGAAGTGGTTCGTTTACTACAGGAACAGGAATGCATGCGGCTTGGATCTCTGAGAGCTGAGGTCCTTCATTGCGATCCATTGTGCATGGTAGCCCAGCCCCGTTCTCTTCAGCTTGTCGCATGTTAGCGAAACTAGGGCCCAAAGACGACCGTGGTGTCACAGGCTGACTTTTTGCGGGTTTTGCGCCGTTTGGTGGTTCGCTTCTTCTGGGGGAAGTTGCTCGCGGAGATCGCGGAGTATTTAGAGGTCGAGGGGTGGTCAGAGGTTTGGCGACCAGATCGCGCGGGGAGAGAGGACTTGTCGCTTTCTTCAGCAGCTGAGCTGGCGTTAACGCAACAACTGGTTGCGCGGGGGGTACGTATGGCGTGTCTGAAAGATCGCGCTCGGAATCTGATCGCCTTTCGTGATTTCCATCCTCGTCGTCAGATCGAGCGCTAGATGGATGACGTGTTGCGCGCGGTTTCGAAGAAGATAGTTTTCCGTTCTTCGGCGATCGCGGTGCACTGTCTGAACTGTTCGCGTCGTCACCGTGGTGAAGAGGGGTGATCTTGTCGCTACCCCCTCTAGCGCTGTTCTTGTCATTTCCCCCTCTGGCAGTATTCATGATAGAATCTGGGCGCCGGTCCGTCATCACTAAGGAGGAGAGTCGTTGGAACGGATTCGCCGAGATAGCAGACATCACTCCCGTGATAGTACGATTGCTCTTCCCGGAACTCAAGTCCGCACCCGGCGAGATGTCTTGATGGCGCAAGAATACAGCGCTGGTCAGCTTCTCGATCTTGGAAACAGTTTCTCGACTGCTCGACAAGAAGAACACGCTGTGGAAGCCGACGTCGTTGATGTCCTTGTCGACAGGATAAACAATCACCGCCTCTTGCAACGTGCGAATGCCGATCAGTGACACATTGAATTCGCGGTAAATAAGCATCGCGAGGAATCGAAACGTGGGTATCGTGAACAAGAAAGAAGGCACGGACGCCTCGAATATCCGTTGACCGCATCCCCCGACGTAGTCTTTAAGCCAGAAGCCCCTATCATCAAAGCAGGTGATTTTCCAGTCCATGTTTTCAAGGACGCTATGGTGAAGACTCCAACGTACCCCTTTGCATCCACAACGTCGAATCGCTGGACCAGATTGCCTAGGAAGGCATTGAGACCTCGGATCCACAGGCTCTTGGCTAAAAGAGATAGCTTCAGCTGCTCGATGCAGACCACAGAAGACGCGCCAGAGATGTTGACGTGGCGAACGTTGTCAGGTTTCGAGACTTGCACGTATAGAGGTGCTGGAAACATGTAATCCTGGGTGGTGAGTGGTGGACCAGTTATCACTCAATGCTGCGGACATCTCACCGTGGCTGTTGTTCTTCCTAATAGAGCAGGTGACGAGATTTGTCGCTGTGTCGTCCTCGTCTTGTGATGCGGAATGCTTCTTCACCATAACAAAACAATACGCCGCCGTTTGGGCTCCCGCGCGCTGCAAGTCGTTCGCATCCATTGCTGAGCCCTGCAGGTACAAGACGCGCTGCTCATAGTCGCGGTGGATGAGCACACGCCGCACCGAGCTCGTTGGCAGCGTCGGAGACAAGATGATCACTTTTCGACGGTTGCCGCGCTCACCATCCCCGTGCAGCCAGCTGTGCAGGAAAAAATTCAGCGACGCGTTCTCGATATCTCCACACAGCAGCACGTGTTGTACGCGTTTGTCAGGTATGTACTTCTTGTCAAAAGCTGTCTGCAAGCACGTAATCAGAGCGTGAGTCTCCTTGGGAGTATCCAGATTCGAGCATGACTTGCCTCTCGGTTGAGAATTTCCGTCAACCCACTGATCTGGGTTGGAATGAGCACGCCAGTGAAGATGATGAGGAAAATGTCGGCCAGCTTCCCCATCTTCGACTTTGGTGCGTACTCTCCAAACCTGCGCCGTTATTGCTTAGGTTATCATATTCACCCCGGATGGATCGAGCTAATGGACGTACCCAACTGTGCCGATCGTGATACAGACGAAGTACACTGACTCGAAGAACGACAAATCCTGGCAGTTTACCCCGTTGATGTACTGCGGCTTGCTCGTGTCGCAGTACTCGATCGTCTGGATCGCGGCGGCGGCGCCGATCAGAATACAGAACCCTGTGAGACCGATCAGCATGCTTTGCCGAGCTTTCGCGGTCTTCGTGAGCCGGCGCAACCGAAACACTTGAAGCAATCGACTGGTTCGCATGAGCAAGAAGAAGCGATACTCGTACTTGCTCTGTCGAGAGTCGTCATTCGGGAGTATCAACTCGACCAGCAGAGCTATCCAGCAGAATCCATCCGCGATGGATAGCCAGTGGAGACAGTACGCTTTCCGGTCGCCTGCGGAAAAGTATCTGCTCGTCGCAAACACACCAAACCTTCGATGAGATCGACGCCAACCAGAACGCCCTGTTGTGCCTACCACCTACCGCACAGCGAAGTTGATTGTGATCGTCACCAAGTTGGCAACATCGATGCCTTCGTACGAGTCTGGCCGAACAAAATTGGTGCGTGACCAGTTCTGCGTGATAATCGACAGGACCATCACCATGCTACGATACAAGCACCACTGTCAGAGAGCTTCATCACGAAACTGCGGTAAGATTAATGCAAAAGACCAACCTGACAAACACTTGGAGCATATCGAACCAAAGGCCGGCTTCAGAATCGTTCAAGTTTCGCTCAATCCATTGGCGATGGCTCTCGCCTCGGAGCCGGCGCTTGAACATGCGCCGGACGCGCAGGTACGCGCGGTGCACGAGTTGTCGGAAAGACCATTTGCGTTTGGTTTGCTGGTACTGGACGAAATCCTCGATTGTGTTCATGGCGGCGCGTCCACGAAGTGCCAGCGTTCGCGTCGCCTGAGTTCCAGGCAGCCGCGGGAGTGATCCAGCTTCTTCACAGTGATCGACTCAGCTTGCGCGCCGCTGCAGCATGTGGGATCGGAACGTGCCCTCAAGAGGTCTCGCGAATGGCGCAATGGGTGCACCTGTGCGAGTATAACAGCGCACGCCCAAGAAACGTTTCGGACGCCCGAGGTCGATCCGAGCCATCGCAAATAGGATCCAATCACTTGCGGCTGTGTTGAGTCGCTTGCTATTCTTGCAACTCTGTCCGACGTGTTACCTAAACGGTGTATTTCCAGGTTTCAACCGAGTAGATCGTCGCAACGACGAGAATATCAAGTACGCGCGCCCATCCACCGCCTCCATCTCCCCACCCGGAGACTTCAACCGCGTCGACCTGCTCACTGTCTGGAAAGGTAAATTGGCTGGTCTGTATAATACCACCATTACGCTGGCTACGCGTACAGACTCAAACGCACCAGTAACAAACATTATTTGACGGTGGTTATCAGGCAGCCACATTCGCGCAACCAGGACCAGGTCACTCGAGCGGTACACCAACACCCGCGATGGGCTTGAGCAGCTGCGCGTTCGCATCGGGCGCACCCACATCGCCGTCGAAGAAGCCGTAGCCCTTGAACGAGAAGCGCTTCTTCTTCTCCACCACCGAGTGCGGGAACCGGATGGCCTCCTCCTGGAGCAGCAGATCCTGGACGCGCAGCAAGTAGCTCTCGAGGTTCTTGAGGTACCGCGAGGTCTGGCGGTGCTTGGAGGACGCGCAGAACTGGATGCCTTCGTTCTTGATGATGTAGCCGATGCCGAAGCCGTCGGGCACGACCGGGCCAAAGCCAAAGAGCCGCAGACTCGGGTTCCCGCAGTTGCTCGTCGAGAGGATCGTGTGGTTGAGCTTCTGCCAGCCGGCGTCGGCGAAGATGCCGGGCTTGTCGGCCGCCATCTCGCGCGCCGTGCGGCCCTTCTTCATCTGCTCGAGCGACCAGAGGCTCTCGAGCGCGTACATGTGGCGCTCGACGCCCTTGCCCGACGCGCAGTTGCGCACGACGCGGCTCTGTGACTCGATGCCGCGGCGCAGCGCCTCGATCTTCTCGATCGGCGACTTGTCGGCGCGGAAGAACGTCTCGACGAACGCGAGCGCCTCCTTGGTCATGGACCGCGCGGCCTCGGTGCGGCCGTGCTTGTACCGCTTCGTGAGCACCGGTTCGTACACGTTGGGCGCGGCGCCGTACTGGAAGTAGTAGGCCGCGACGAAGGCCATCTGCACGAACGCGTCCGGGCTCATGTTGTGCTGCGTGATGAAGAGCTTGCCGTAGCTCGTGAACTCGAGCACGTCCACTTCGTTCTGCAAGATGAGGTCGCTGAGCTTGGCCTCGGCAAACTTGATCGACTCCTCGAGCTCCGTGTCGAGCGCCCACGTGAGCTTGCGCGGCTGCACGCGCGGCTTGTCGGCGTCCTGGCTCAGCTGCGGCGCGCGGTACGTGGCCTCGAGGAACGCCTGCGTGCCGCCGCGGATGGTCTGCGCGAACCGGATGATCGTGTCCGTGTACACGTCCGAGACGAAGCGCAGCACCGTGTGGCCGTCCACAAACGAGTGCTCAAAGTTGACGCCGGCGACGCCGTTCTCGCACACGATGATCTGGAGCTTGTCGTACCAGCGGTTCATGCACGTGCCCGTCTGCACGCCGTCCACGATGCCGTACGTGCCGTGGAGCGCGGTGGCCGCGAACGCCGCGGCGTCCGGTGGCGTGGTCGTGTCAAGACACACGAGGAACAGCGCGCGGTCGAGCACCGCGAGGCTGTCGCTGTTCTTCTCGAGCAGCTTGGTGCGCCACTTGGCCCACGTCGCGCGGTGCTCGGTCGTGAGCACGCCGACGGCCTCGCGCGCGGCGTCGGCGTCCGAGGCCTTGAGCGCGTTGGCCTTGATGGCCTTGAGGTTGTCCACGAGCTCGCGTTCGGTGATCGCGGTCACGCCGTCCTCCCAGATCACGTCGAACCAGTAAAACTGGTTGCGGCACACGACCACAATGTGCTTGGACTTGTCGTCCACGAGCGCCTCGTCCTTGTCCGTCGTCGGCACGCGCGCGCAGCCGAACAGGCTGCGGTACTGGTGCATGCACAGCGGCGCGTTGTCGCGGCCCCAGGCGTCGGGCTCGAGCGAGCCCTTGCGCAGCGCCGCGATGAACTTGAGCGAGCCGAGCACGAGCGACGCGGCGCGCGAGATCTGGTTGTTGCGCGTCGGCGTCGGGTCGTCCTCGAGCACGAAGAACGGGTTCACGTTGAGCACGACCGAGCTGCGGTGGTTCAAGTACGCCTCGTACCAAAAGTCCTCGATGAACGAGTTCTTGTCCTTGTCGTACTCAATGAGCTGTGCCTGGAGCTCCGGGCCTTCGTGCGCCAGGAACTCGGCCACGCGCTGCCGCGAGACCGCGAGCTCCTCGGGCGTCTGGAGCGCGTGGATGTACTCGAGGTACCGCGCGAGCGTGTCCTCGAGCGGCGGGATCGGCAGCTTGGGCAGGCTCCCCTGGTGGCGGAACGTCACGCTCGCTGCGTGGCCGTTCGCGGCGGCCGCCGTGGGCGAGTCGTCGGTCGTCGGCGCCGGGGCAGAGTTGGCCATCTTGTGAGGGGCGATGTGGGCGAGAGCGTGCGGAATCGCGAGTGAGCGGAGCGGCGCGTCGGCGCAGAACAGAACGCGGGAAGCGGGAAGCTGAAGCAGCCAGCCGGCGGCGGAGCAGGAGGAGGAGACGCAGGTCGGATGACGGCGGCGACGCGGCCGTGGGTCGAGCTGTTGTTGGGTGAATCGATCGCGAAATGAGCCCTCCCCGCCGGTCGAAGAGCTCCTAAAAAGTGCGGATTACGTTGGACGAGCTGTATCGAATTTTACAGGTTTACTGTAGGATACGATATACTGCCTAATTGGCTCGTGGGTGAATAGATAAATCTAGATGTGGTTGACTGTATAAATGGATATTGTGCCAAAATATATTGACCTGGCAGGGTCAAGACGGACTTCCGGTTCTTCAACGAAGAGGGGGATATTTAGACATGCCCAAAGGACCAGGTGATTCACCTGGTCCTTTGGGCATGTCTAAATGTGAAGTGAGAAAACGTTTTAGAGCTTTTGGTTGGTTGCTGGTAGGACTTCATGGTGCATTTACTAGTGCCAATATGAAACTTCAATCGAACTTATCGCAATACAGAGGTATACCTTTCTAACCCAATACGATGTAGCCATCTGCACACGTGATGGCTGATGTCTCTCCGCGCAGTTCACCCGCGCCAGTACGCCTCAACGCCTTGGCTGAACGCGAGGAACGCCGACAGCGTGCGGTTGCCGACGTCGCGGATCGTGCTCTGCGACGAAATGAAGCCGCCGTCGGCACGCTCGAGCTCCAGCGTGTACGCCGGTACGCCGCCCAGCTCCATGTACACGGCGTCCTTGAACGTGCCGTAGGCCAGGTAGCTGCCCGTGCCGCCCATGACGTTGCGGTACTCGAGGTCGCTGCCGCGCTGGATCGAGCGCTGGATCTCGCCACCGAGCTCCATCAGTTTGGTCTGGTACGGCTCGGCCGCCTCGGTCACTTGGTTACTAAACGGCCGCAACACCGACTGCGAATTCATGTGGACGTCGATCAAGCCGGCGAGCTTGATGGGGAGCGCGCGGAGAAAGCGAAACACCGCGGCGGACTCTGGCTCGCTGAGCACGCCTGTGCCGGGATAGATCTCGGTGTTGGGCCGCGTGCTGTCGCCTGTGAGGTCAAAGAACTCGGTCGGCCCAAAGTTACGGTTCAAGTCGACGCCGACAAAATTCTTCCCCTCAACCGTGAACGTGCGGCGGTTCTTGCGCCAGAGACGGTTGCCATCGGTCCAGGTGTGCTCGTACCCGTCAATGTTGAGAATCGGCACGAAGTACCAGTCGTACTTGTCGAAGATCGCGGTCACGCGCGGATCCTTCGCTCGCAGCCCGTCCAGTAAGCCGGAAATGATGTAGAAGACCGCGCCACCGGTCTGCCACTCGCGCGAATGGATCAGTGCCTGACCCATGAGAGCCTGCTTCTTGCCCCCCTTGTTCCCCGTGGAGATTTTGTAGACCGGGATGTCGCGTCCTTCAAAGGTCTTGCCGATCGAGTCGATCTTTGTGAGATGCTTGGGTGCGAGCTTCGTGAGCTTGTCGAGATACTCAAACACTTGATCAGACGTGCGCCAGCAGTCATGGAACTTGCTGGATGTCAAGGCGGCCTCGCCAGCTCCCAGCGTGCCGATGTAGCCATATGTCTCCTTGTGACACGCTGACACTTCGAGCTTCTCCTTCTTGGCCGCAGAGGATGTGTCCGTCGCTCCCTCAGCAGCGAGAACTCGAAGATTGTGTGTGTGGTCTCCCTCGCGCAGCCCTCGAGCGTGAGAGCCTTGTAACTGGCTGATCATAGACGGTGGCCCATATACTTGAGCGTCAATCGTGCCGTCCGAGTGGGTCGTCGCGGACCACAAGTCGAGGCTCTCCTTGTTCGTGTCGTAGAAGGCGTCAAACAACTCACGTGGCCCCGTGATATGCAAGACCTGCTTCGGTTCCTCTGCTGCGACACTTCCACACGAGGCCAGCACGAGAGAGATAGCAGCAAGTAGTGGCTGGGACACCTTCATTGCTTCAAGATGGTGAGGTCGAAAGTGAGCTGGCTGGGGGGGAACGGCCGCATGGGCCGTTGGCCGTTGAGCTTATGCGTCCCCGGTCGTTTCGTCTCATCCACGTCGGATGGGGTGGATGGATGGGCATTGACGGTTGGCGCACGCCCACGCGATTCGTTCAAGTTCTCACATCACACTCAAGATCCGTCTATTCTCTTTATAGATCCATAGATCCTTCAAACTTTGCTAGCATGTTCTCGTAGGCCGAGCTGTACTTGGGTCCGACCCAGTATAGCTTGTGGCACGCTAGGCACTTCCAGTACGCGTCCACCAGCTCGAGCACATTTGCGTTCACGGCGTCGGGCATGTGCTGCTTCACGTACGCCCTATCGATCGTCTCAAAGCCCTTGAAGTTGCACACCGCGCAGCGCGTCATCATATCTTCTCGGCGCAGTTCAAGCGCAAAGTGCGTCTTGATCTCTTGGAACTGCTGGTGTGGATCGTCGCTCGAGACCACAAAGCAGGCACCGGCGTCGCGTCGGTCGGCCATTTTCTTGTCCCTAGTGAGGATGATGCGCTGCTCACGTGCGGCGATGGCAATCAATGCGCTTTGACGATCGGGAAAGGCGCCCAGCTCGTCGACGCCAAGCGGCAGTTCCTCCTTCTTGCCCCAAATGAGCACGTCGATGCCGATCGTCCGAAGCCATCGACCAACGCGTCCGACCATCGTGTCGGCAAGAAATTTGTACTCAAGGGAAGCGCCACCTGATGAGATCGGTGGGATTCCTTCAGCCTGAGAGCCATCCACCGGATCCTGAGAGTCACCATGGTGGAGCTGTCGGTTCGTTCCATTGCGCTGCAGCGCGATGTCGGAGGTGGCCTTGACTGTGATGAGTCGGAAGAATGCCCTTGAAGAAAAGACGAGCAGCTGGTCGTGCGATCCACTACCCGTGACCCATTTTTCGTACTCCTTCACCATGATGTCGACAAAAATCGGGACTTCAGGGTGGTCACTAGAAATCCGATGACCGAACGGAGGCACTGTCCCTGGCGAGAATCCCCAAATCGTTTCGCACTCCATCGCCGTCGCAAGCTTGATTTTGCGACGACTAAGGCCGCAAAGTGTAGCGAGACGGGATGTATCGAGCTTGGAGGCAGAATCGATACACGCGACGCACGGTTTCTCTGTATCATGACCAATGCTGGATAAGTATCTACCGCATATCCCCGTGTTATGGTGTGGAACGTACCGTCCGCAAAAAAGCAAATGCTGTTCACGGCGACATAGGCTGTGGGTTGCTCTTCGACAACGGCTAGAAGAGGTTCCAGGTCTTGAACAGGTAGGAGTGTGAGTACTGTATCAGGCTGATGAGGTAACGACTCCAGCTCGGCACGTTTCTCCCAAAAGGCTTGGACCTCAGTGGTACAGATCAGGTCCTTCGAGTCAATGACGCCATGGTGGTGCAACTTCTGTTCCCACGCCACCTGGTACTTCTTGCGGTATTCCACTGCGGTAGTGATTGACTCGGCGTCGCCAATAGGCGAGGTGAGACCGACACTGCCAGTCATTCCTGACAATATGGTCTCCCAGTTCGTCACGGCTGATTTGTCGTCTACAAGGCCGTTCTGCTGGCTGATAGCATGCATACGCCTGGGTGAGTACTCGGTCGTCTTCTGCACCATCCGCAGCACTCTGCTTACATATAATCGCAGATCTGGACCAGGCAAGACGCATCAAGCGCTGCGTACACGACCTGGCTGTGTGAAAGCGGGCGTTCATCGCAGTTTGAGAGCTGCATGCGCTGCGTGTGGGCACAAAAGGGGTTAGGCGCAATGATGTCGCAGGACACGGAAACGACTCTGATGTGTGCTTCCAACCTACCTTATCCAAGGGTTTGCCCAGGATGAGTGCTGTCGCGTTTGATAGACTGTTGCCAACCGTTGCGCCGAGAACTTTCTGGACGATGGAGCTGAGTTCGACGAACGGAGAAACGTTGCGAAATGCCGCTCTCTCGGGAAATGTTTGGTGAAGAACTAGAGTGACACCGCTGCCATTAGCGAGCCTCGCATCAGTCCTGGGTATGTTTGCTTTCGTACCTTTGAGGTCAGAGTCAAACCCAAATCCAATTTTCAGGATTGATTCGGATGAAAACAGTCTGAGCAGGAATCCGTCGAACAAGTATTCTAATTCCTACGGACCAACAAACATCACGAGATCAGCGAGAGAGCTGCGGGAGCCACTACCGAACGACACGCACGTACGTGAAGAGCAAGCAAGTCGATGATGAAGACCTTGGTCGCTGACGCGATTTGCAGAATGCTCGCAACGGCGGTGGTCGTGAGCGAGCCCGTGTGACTTGCGATCTTGGTGCTTGTTGGCCGCCACTCGACGTCAAGACCCACCAGCGATCGCGTTGGTGAGTTATCGCTGAAGAAATGGGACGCCGCGAGGCGTACAGATTCCTCCGTATCGCAAAACACAATGTCGTCGTCCTTGAGCGTGAGCTCGAGGTAGCCATGAACCGGAAGACTTGCGAGTGGTGATGAGTGTCCGTTCTTGACGAGCTCCTCCATTGCTAGCGCTTGCTTCTCCGGGTCAAAGTCGGCCATTCCCATCCGATCTCGCGCAAGCGACGTGGCGAGCCGCCACTCACGCGCAGCGACAAGGTGCGAGAGAAGCACCGCCTGCAGCGTCGCGTCGCTCCCCACGTAAGACATCGCGAGCGTCCACTTTTGCTTTTCGATGAGTTTCAGCAAAGCGTCGCGACTGTAGAGCAGCTCGATATCCGGGAACTCTTGCTGGATCCCAAAGTTGTACACGATGCGATGCGCCTAGTACGGGTGGACAGCTCAATCCAAAGCACGTGTGTGGTTGTGTCACCTGACAAACATCACCCACCCGCTTAAAATCGTGTAGATTGATGGCTTCTTCGACGAGCGTCTTGGCAAGCACTGTGTTGCATATCAAAGACAACTGTGAGACCACCACTTGCGGCTAAATTCAATACGTTTTCCCCATACACCTACCCTGTCGGTCTGTGTCTGTCTCAAACGTCTTGGCCACGAGTTCCGCCGACCCCCAGTCCTTGGACTGGATCATCGTGCGCATGATATCCACGAAGTTCCACTCCAGCCGCGACTGGAACGTCTCGAGCAGTCGGACCACGGAAGAGTGCTGCTTCGTGTCCAGCAGGTTCGTAGCCAGCGCGCGGATGGCCTCGTCCTCAACGAAGTCACAGTCGAACAGATCGAGCACCTCGACAAGCAGCTTAGTGTCGACCGTGCGCGTGACGGCATCCAGTTCGCGTTCGCAGAATGCGCGCAGCACGGCGTTCTCGCGGCTCTGACGATGGCACGCGTCACGGAAGCGCTCGTTTCCGGGCGCTGCCACCAACTTCTTGAGCGCGCCGACTACGACAAACGCGATAGGCGCATTTGGCTGCGTGCGAACGCGTGCCGCCTTTGCCGGGCGCTTGCACGTTGGCTCCGAACTAGCACCGGCGGACGCTGGTGACACGATGGGTTGATCCGATTGAGCGGCCGGCGGCGACTCCTGTGCGGATGGATCCGCCACGGGCTCGCGGGACAGTGCAACTACGAATCGCACGACGAAATCCGGGAAGAGAGCGCCGTCGCGGCCCGGGATCGCCTCCAGCGCGTCCACGAGCGCGCGCTCGAGCTGCTGGAACTTGCTGATGGATGCGTCGCGCTTCGCGGCCGTTTGCGGGCTGTAGAACGCGCTGCGCAGGCACAAAACCCACTCGTCGACATCGCTTTCCAAGAGCAATCCGGCCGTCGCATCGTTATCCCCAGCAGAAGCCGCATACCGCTGGAAAGACGCATGGAGCACCGCCGGGAGCCGCGCCAACTCGTCCATGTTGCCGCCGCGAGTGACGGCCATGTTCAAAATGCGCGCCTCTATTATACAGGGTCAAGCTCTTACAGAGGAATTTACAACTGACTGGTTATATTTTGGGATTTTTACACAGTCGGTGTAACCTCGGGGTTACGCTTGGCGTCCGTCCGCCCCTCCAAAAAGCGCGCCAAAGAAGAGAGTGAGCGCGGGGAAGCGATCTAAAGCGACCGTGAACGATGGCGGACGAGGAGATGAAGCTCGCGGACGACGAGACGCCGCGCTTCGAGGGCATTTCCTCCAAGAACCGCTCGACCGAGTCCTGGCCCTGGGTGGAGAAGTACCGCCCGTCCAGCCTCAACGACCTCATCGCGCACCAGGAGATCGTGTCGACGCTCAACCGGCTCATCGACGCGCAGAAGCTGCCGCACTTGCTGTTCTACGGGCCGCCGGGCACGGGCAAGACCTCGATGATCATCGCGGCCGCGCGCCGCCTCTACGGCAAGAACTACGGCTCGATGGTGCTGGAGGTAGGGCTCTGGATGGACATGTGTCCTGTGTGGGCTTTGGCATTGACGCGAAGGATGGCGTTTACATTGGACAGCTCAACGCCTCCGACGATCGCGGTATCGACGTCGTGCGCAACCAGATTAAGGAGTTCGCGGGCACGAAGAAGCTCTTCAGGTTCGTTATTGTGCCGTTAAGATGGGCTTCTTGGGGCGAGTGCTTACCCGTCTATTTATTTTATCGCCACAAAAAGCTCTGGCGTGAAGCTGATTATTCTCGATGAGGCCGACTCCATGACGAATGATGCGCAGTTCTCGCTGCGTCGAGGTACGGGGTTCGATGAATTATACGCGCCAGTGCCTCCATTTCTGACGCTAGTGGAAATGTTGCGTAGTGATTGAAAAGTACACGAAGAACACGCGCTTTTGCCTGATCTGCAACTATGTGAGCAAGATCATTCCGGCCCTCCAGTCGCGTTGCACGCGCTTCCGCTTTGCGCCGCTCCACGAGAGCCAAGTCACTGACCGCATCAAGCACATCGCTGAGCTTGAAGGGTGCGTTGCTGTACATGACTCGCTCATTCCTGATGTATCACCCTGGGCTGACAGTGTCTATTGCGTCCAGTCTGAACATGCCTGAGGACGGTTTCAAGGCCGTGCTGCGACTCGGCCAAGGCGACATGCGTCGCATCCTGAACATCATGCAGGCGACGTCGATGGCGTACGATACTGTGGATGAGGCGAACGTTTACATGACCACGGGTAACCCACTGCCCAAGGACATTGAGCGAATGGTGCAGTGGCTTCTGAACGAGCCGTTCCCGGTCGCCGTCAAGAAGTGTGCGGAGATGCAGAAGCTCAAGGGCTACGCGACCACGGACATTCTGCAAGACGTGTACAAGTTCACGCTGGATCTCGAGCTTCCTCCCGGCTGCCGAATGTACCTCTACGACGAGCTAGCGAAGCTCGAGCACCGCCTGTCGAACGGCACGACGGAGGATCTCCAGTTGACATCGCTCGTGTCGGTCTTCTTCATCGCTCGTGAGCAAATGGCAACTGCGATGGCAGTGTGTGGGCCATAGTAGACGGCGCAACTTTGATTTGAGTGAGAGAACAGAATCGTATTGACAGTGCTGAGCAAGTTTCTTTCCGTGTTGGTCGCTACTCGATTCCTACCTGATCCGCAGTTTCTTTTCGTTGCCGAGGAGTGGCTTGATGTCCATGATTGTGAGCATGGATAGCGCATCTTGTACTTCGTACTCCATCACAGTGGACGTCGCTGACGTGACGAACCTCCCAGGCTCATCCTCGTCTACGAACACGATCTTACCGAAGTACCCTTCGGTGGCAATCTTGAGTTTCCTGTCAAATAGGCTCTTCGTCGCACGCAACGTCTGAAGTGACGCCAACTTGTCACTCTCCTCGCCATCTTTCTTCGGTTGGACCTCTGTGGCCTCCGAGGCCGTATGCTTGGTCGAATGAACAGATCCCCGACGGTGCTCGCAGAGTCCCATCGCATTTGCTCGTTTGGCTGGATACCGGAGCTTTGGTACCTCCTTTGAAAATCCATTCTCCAAAAACAGGTAATCACCCGCCAAGTTCACATGCCCACTCAAACCAGACGTGTAGAGCTGCTGGATGATGGCGCCGATCGAGCAGTTCGTGCGGCAGACTCCATCCTCCACTAGCGTGGGATTGAAAGGATCCATCCCGAGAGCCTCGAGCACGATGAACACGTCCCAGCCGACCAGCGCAAACCTCTCTTGTAGTAGCCGGATGACGCCGTTGCGCGTCACGTATCTGTACTTTGTCAGAAGCGCAAGCGAGCCAATGAGTATGCCCGTCGCTAGCAGCACCATGATCACGACGAACAGATCGCAAATGATCTCGTTGCCCCAGAATTGCGCGAGGTTCGGATCGCCGCCGTAGACGCCTTGCTTGTACCATGGTTGCTTACCCATGAGGGTTGTGCTGCCGTGGATTTGCAAAAAGAGGAAGAGCACCAGACACAGCAAGATTGAGTACATCTTGTAGCTCATGAACAGCGACGTCGCATCCACGATCCACTCGAGCTGTTCCCGCATCGCCGGGCGGATCCACTTGAGCGACTTGATGCTGTGCAGTGCGAGCTTGCACCCAAAGCGGACCAGCGAGTGGACCAAGCACATGATCCACGTGATGCGCGTGAGCGCCGAGCACATGAAGATGAAATTCTCGAAATTTACTTGCTTGGTCAGCATCCACGTGCCCATCTCGAGAACAATGTACGTCGTGCGAATGCTCACGACCGAGTCCAAGATGCTGAGGGCGATGTACAGCCAGTGGTTCATCCATACGTCTGAGGCCATGAACGACGCGCCCTTGAACCTGATGATTCGATTCTCGTTTTCCGTCACGGTCGTCGCCGCATTCATAAAGGGGGAGATATACTTCAATATTTTCCAGTCTTTCTGGAACCGCACACCCGACGGCAAATACCGTGCCGACTGGACGCGTAGAATCGCCGCGAGCACGCCGTGGATGATCATGACGATCGAAACCAGTCCGTACGCGATCGAAATGGTCGTGGCGATCCAGCCGCTGTTGTCGACGGCGAACACGACCTTGGCGGCTTGGTCAGCCGCCTCGACTTTGAAGAGCCCCCACTTCCAGTCTGCGTTGCGGATAAGCGGCTGTGCGAGACACCGACTGGTCTGTACTTCGACGTGATAGCTTCCGCCAGCCCAGTACGACTGGTGCACCATGAGATCCGTGTTAAACTCAAATGGCCGCTCCGGGCGACCGAGACATTTCAGGAACGGCTCGCCGGGAATGCCAAAGTCCACTTCCACGCCCACCTGGATCACGCGGTCGTCTTGTAAGGTATCAAAGTTGTCGATGATGTACTGGTGGCACTGATGCTCATCTCCACTGCCGTGGACCTTGATACACGTATCCTTGTACCATTCTCGCTGGAAGTTGACGATGTGGCACTGCGGCGCCGAGATGCTGTAGAGAAAGATCTGTGAGCGCCGCGGCCCGTAGCCCCAGAAGTCGTCGTAGTTGAGCGTCATCATCGTCGCGTTCATCGAGTTGACGCGCACGCAGGTCGAGCGGTCCTCGCCGAGGTTCTTCGGACTGCGGTTGGGCGCCGAGATGAACCGGAAGGACTTGCCGACCTCGACCAAGTCCGTGAGCTGGCTCTTGAAGACCACATCTTCGCGGATGATGTTGTAATTGACTGTGCCCTCAATCATCCGCGAGCGGATGTGGTCGTACCGACCCGACACGGTGACCACGACCGGGTTCTCGCGCAGGCCCGTGAGCAGCGTGAGCACGGTCGACAGCAGGTTGAGCGTGAGCAAGATGATCTTGCGTATCGACACCGCCATGGTTGGACGCGCGCGTGGGGGATCACTCCTCTGTCTCTTTCTCTCCGTTCGTAGGGTTTCCCCCCACGTTGCTGCCGTAAGAGGAGCAGCGCGTCCAAGCGACAAGTGAGCGGTCGCCAATTGAAGGGGTGCCAAACGGCAGCAAAGCAACGGACGCCTCTTGGCGCTGCCGCTGGGACGATCCGAACGAAAGGGCAAGCCAGCGCTTGGTCGCGACCGGCCCGACGCGCCTGTTGGGCCTCAAGGGGTCACGTTGAAGAGCGTGGCCGCGCTACAGTTCATTCGTCCGTACGTACACACGTTGGCCGCGCATGACCCAATCCCCTTCTTTGTTGGTGTTGGCGCTTGCAATCTCTGCGCGCGTCAACGGGAGGTTTTCACGATCTTGCATGCATCGCTCATTCAACAACTTCAACAGCACTAAGTTCGCATCAGACGCGCTTAGTGTTGGGCTAAGTACGAATATGAAACCACACCTGGAATCGTGGGTAGGGCCCTCGATTAAGTCCGATTCTGTGGGCGCCTGTTTGGAGCTGCTCGCAAAAAGTTCTCGGAACCGACCAGTTTGCGTTGGACGCCATCGGCCCCGTTCACGTCATTGTGTCCCCCGTGATCGGCCACCTGACACGCGGGAATCAACCCACAGCAAAGCATGCACGGGCGGCCGCCGCGGCGCGTGTTCAAGCGGCAGGACGTGCTGCGGCGCTGGCGGCTGCCGACGCCGCGCCAGTGGATGGTGCTCACGGTCGCGCTGGGCGCCGTGCTGCTCGTGGGCAACCTGCTCTCGCTCTGGGTCGTCACGCGCTCCAAGCAGCAGGTGGCGCAGACGCTGTGGCACCTCGCGTCCAAGCCGCTCACGGAGCCGCGCGGCATCGTGCTGCCGCTCTTCGACGGCATCGCGCTTCTGGGCATCTCGCTGATCATGGAGCTGCGCGCGATGCAGATCGACCTGCCGATCGAGGTGCCGCACTGCGGCGACCTCAGCGACAAGTTCATCGACAAGCTCGCGCACGACGAGCAGCTCAACGTGCGCGTCTACGACGTGTGCGTCAAGGCCGCCGCGGCCTACGAGGTCGGCCCCATGGGCAACCGCCTCCCGCTCTTCTGCGACGAGCTCGACATCTGCTACAAGCGCTTCCGCTCGTTCGACATCAAGATCATCGCGCTGCTCTTCTCGCGGTTCGAGGAACTCATGATGATGGACGCCGACACGATGTTCCTCCAGAACCCCATGTCGCTCTGGGACCTGGACAAGTTTGTCAAGACAGGCACGCTGTTCTTCCCGGACCGCATCAGCTTCACGGACGAATTCCTCGCCGAGCGCGTGACCGAGAAGCCCCCGCCGGTGCCCACGAATGCACAGGGCGAGCCAATGCCCGAAAAAGTCAAAAAGGACCTGCCCACGCGGTCTCGCCTTCACGAATTCATCGAGCAGTTCAACCGTGCGCCGTTCCAGCGGCTCGCCAACGTGCCGCGCGCCACCGAGAGCGCGGACCAAGCCGTCAAGCACGGCCAGCACAAGCCGTCGTCACTCCATGACCGCGAGAGCGCGTTCCGCAAGCAGAACGGCGAGCCGAGCGAGTTTTTGCGGCACACGCACGCGTGGACGCTCCGCGCGGGCCACCAGGCCGACTCGTCGCTCCTTCTGTGGAGTAAAATCAAGCAGCCGCGCGCGACCGCGATCCTCGGGTCGTTCGTGACGCTCCACCACGCGTACCGACCGCCGTCCTACGGCGACAAGGAGTTCTACTTTCTCGCGTGCGAGGTCGCCGACTCGGACTACGCGTTCTCGGACTTCGGCGTGGGCTCGATCGGCGCCGATCGCCGCGCGAACGACCGCGCGCTGTGCGGCGACGCGCTCCACTTTTATCCGGTCAAGAGCCCGCTCGTCAAGGACGACGACGCGATCCCGCCGCTGTACATCAACAGCGACCACATCGCGATCTGGAACCCGGACAAGGAAGTGTTTTACCGCTCGAACGCGCGGCTCGCGACCCACTACCCGGGCTCGTTCGAGGAGAGGAACCTGCCGCAGGAGTGTCCGTTCGATGTCAAGGCCATCCCGCTCACGGAGCGCGAGAGCGAGAGCTTCCGCCGGCGCCAAAAGTTCTACAAGACCGCCGAGAGCTGGCAGCACAAGGCCAGTGCCGGACTGAAGGCGCAAGCGGCCGGGAAGCGGTGAGAGAAACTTCGTGACTGAAGGGTCGAGGCAATAGAGAGACGAGCAATCGCCACCACCATGGTCACCACACAGCCCATAGAGATATGCATGGCCATTCAACCGTACGATGCGTTTGCATGTGATACACACGCATGTTTGGACCTCCACGCCTTTTTCTCCCCCCATTGGCCTGGCTGGAACCACCCCACACACCCAGAAAGAGCCAATGGGTTGGCGCCATGGACCCATCGTCCCTGCTCGCGCAACGAGATTCGTCCGTCCCAGGCATTCGGCCCCCAGCGCCGGGATTTAATCCGTACAGTACCCATCTGTGCTCTGGTCGCCGTTCCCTCCAGCGAGGCCCGCAAGCCGAGCGGCCTGAACCTTCTTCCCTTTCCGATTCGACCAGACGACCGCCTGCAATGGACCTCCTTCACCCACTCAGTGGTGGCGGCGTTGGACTCTTCGAAGGTTCATTCTTCCCTTCCTTCCACTCGGTCGGTCAGTTCCGTTCCATCGAGACGCGACCCTTCGTGTCCACGGCACAGTCTCCGTCTCCGGTCCTCCCGGCCATGATCCGCGTCCACCCGCGGGACAACGCTGCCCTTGTCAAGGCCCCGCGACGCCGTGGTTGGTGGCAGCGACTGCCGTCGCGGCGCGCGTGGCTCGCGGGCGGCGCGCTGCTGCTCGCGTGCCACGTGCTGTGGTTCTACGCGTCCACACGGCCCAGCCCGCACGTCGCCGAGACGCTGTGGCAGGTCGCGTCCGCGCCAATGACCGCGCCGCGCGGCATCGTGCTCCCGCTCTTTGACGGCATCGCGGTGCTCGGCGTGTCGCTCATCCTCGAGCTCCGCGCCATGGAGATCGAACTGCCGATCGAGGTGCCGCACTGCGGAGACCTCAGTCCCGCGCTCGTGGCCACGCTCGCGGAGGACGCGGCGTTCAACAACGTCCGCCTGTACGACGTTTGCGTCCAGGCGTCCGAGGCGTTTGAGACCGGCCCGGTCAGGAACGAGCGCCCGCTCTTCTGCGAGAGCTTGAGTCATTGCCACGCGCGGTTCCGCTCGTTCGACATCAAAGTGATCGCGTTGGTGTTCTCGCGGTTCGACGAGATCATGATGCTGGACGCCGACGTGTTGTTCCTGCAGGACCCCACGTCGCTCTGGGGGCTCGACAAGTTTGTCCAGACCGGCACGCTCTTCTTCAACGACCGGATCAGCTTCACCGACGAGTTCCTCGCGCACCGCGTGAATAGCAAGCACGACCCGGACCGCTCCAAGCTCCACGAGTTCGTCGAGACGTTCGACCGCGCGCGCTTCCAGCGATTGGCCAATCCGACACCGCGCGAAGAGGAGACCAGCCAGCAGACGAGTGGCGGCGGTCTCCGCACGCCCGTGACGCCCAGCGCGTACCTCCAGGCGACCCACACGTGGCAGCTGCGCGCGGGCCACCACGCCGACTCGTCGCTCATGCTCTGGAGCAAGGCGCGGCAGCCGCGCGCGACCGCGATCCTCGCGTCATTCGTCACGCTCCAGTACGCGCACCGCCCGTCGTCGTACGGCGACAAGGAGTTTTACTTTCTCGCATGCGAGGTCGCCGACGCGGACTACGCGTTCTCGGACTTTGGAGTCGGCTCGATCGGTGCGGACGCGCGGCCCAGCGACGGCGTGCTGTGCGGCGACGCGCTCCACTTCTACCCGGCTGCTGACGACCAGAGAGACGGCTCTTTGGCGGCGCCGCTGTACATCAACAGCGACCACATCGCGTCCTGGCGACCGGAGACCGAGACGCTCTACCACTCGAACGCGCGGCCCGCGAGCCTGTACCCGGGCTCGTTCGCGGAGAAGGACCTGCCGCAGGAGTGCCCCTTCGACGTGACGATGCAGAAGCTGTCAGCGCAGGAGATTTCACGCTTCCAGCGGCGGCAGCAGCTCCACCAGCGCGCCGAGGAGCTGCTCGCACAGATCGCCGCTGGGTAGTCAATCAGCAGCAAACAGACAAGCCACTTCAGCCTTCTTATGTTGCATCAGTGTTGCGAGAACAGTGCTACGTTGCGCATCACCTGCCGTTCACCTCTACTAACTGATTCTAAAGTACTCCAAAACACAGGTTTTTGGGAAGCTCCAAAGTTCAAGATCAGCAAGAGCCCTTCGAAGAGTTCCAGATCCGTTCTCGACTTCCCCCTTCTTCCATATCTCCATCGGCATGGCCGTCGCGCCGCTCGCGCTCGCGAACGCGGCGCTGCTGGCACTCCAGCTGTTCGTCCACGTCTCCCACGACGCCAAGCTGCGGCGCGTGCGACGCCGCCACGAGACGCTCGTCGCGCCGGCGCCACAGCTCGCGGCGGCCTCGTGGATCGTCATCTACGCGCTGCTCGCGCTCGGCGTGGGCTGCGACGTGTTCGCACCAACGTCGCTTTCGCTGTTCCAGACGGCGCCGCATCCGAACTTGCTGCGGTTGCTCTTCTCGGCCGCGTGTGTGGCCAACTGTGTGTGGATATGGACCCTCGCGCATGGGTGGATCTACGTCGCCGGACTCGCCGTCGCGGCCCAGTGGAGCGCGCTCTGGACGCTGTACGTGTTTGTCGTCTTCGTCGCGCGCACGCACCGCGTCGCCAGCGGCTCGCAGCTCGTTTGGCTCGTCGCGAGCGAGCTGGGTATCGTGTTGTACACGGCGTGGACGTGCTACGTGATGGTGGAGACTGCGGCCGCGGCCATGCAAAAGTACTTCCGCTCGTGCCTCTCGTTCGCGTCTTATTCGACGCTGCTCGGCGTGTTCAGCCTTGTGGTGAACTGGACCGTCATACTCTATGAAGACTGCGCGTTTGGGCTCTTCGGCGTCTGGGCGCTCGTGACGGTCTCCGCTAAGAGCACGCGCTGGGGCAGCTCCGCCATCGAGCGGCTCCACGACAGCGTCCAGGAGAACGCCGTGCAGCTTGCCGTCGTCACGGCCACAATCCTCACGATCCTGCTCTCGCTCATCGTCAGTCGGCACGACAAGAGCGCACAGGAAGTGTAACCAGAACCTCGCGCCTGGATTCATAAATAAAGTGCTCGCTTGCTGAGGTGCTGAGCTCGCCGGCTTCCTCTTTCTGGATTTCCGTCGTCATCCTGATTTGCGGCCGCCACGCTCCACTCTGGAAGCTTTGAACCCACCCACATCCTTTCTTTTCGCCGGGCCCAAAGCGAGGCCGCTTCTGCCTGCTACGTGATTGCGGCACGCGACGGCGTCGAACCCAAGCAGTCACTCCGTCTAGACCTTCCTAGCGCCGTTTCGAGTACTATTTCCTCGTCCAAAGTGAGCTGGGGCGTGTGTTTGTCCGCCAAGCACAGCACAGTGCTTGGCTCAGGCCCTGAGCCAAGTGAGCCTCAAGGGCTGCCCAACAGGTTACTGTACGATGAAGAGGATGCGACTGGCAGCCGTGTTATCAGATCGACAAGGTGCGATCTTTGGAAGCGATGTGGCGGATGATGAAGCTTCCTGGGGTTCGAAGATCCGTGGATGGATCCACTGTCCCAAGCACAGCGCAACACGCATGCGCACACAGCTTGGATTTCGACTTCAACGTCTGCGTCAGACGGGAGTCCCAGGAAAGACCAGTACACACACTCTCAACCTGAAGAGAGTGTGTATGGCGTTCTGTCGAACTGTCGTCTCGCGGCCGCCTGACTGTACTGGACATTTTCGCGATGAACTGTTCCTGCTCGGCAGGCCTACTCAAGACACGTACTCTGGGCGTGGACCGGGCAGCCAGTCTCGAACGAGAATCCACTTTCGCAGCCGTCCGAGTTGAAGTACACGAAGCGCCGACGCGCGGAGAATGGAAACAGCGATGGTCCGCAGCACGACGCAGTTGCGGTGGCGCATCTCCTGGTCGCCACCAGCCTCCGGCTCTCTGCGTTTTTCTTTCTTTGCGATCTTTTGATTTTGTTCCAGGACGCCACTTCGCGCCGGTGGGTCTCCAATATTGGACTTACTCCTTACACTGGCGGATCCTGAGAATGCCCTGAAGGCGACGATTTCCCCTCCCCTTGCCTCTCACGCTGGACGCTCTCTTCCGCCTCAAGGGTCTTCCCTTGAGGCTTCTCAGGCCTGGCGTGGCCGCAGTCGTCCGGGATGTGGCTCATCGTTCGCTCTCGCTCACTTCGCAATTTGCATCTCACCACCCAAGCAAGCGAGCAAGCCCCCTCTCCACCGCACTCGCCATGAAGATCCTGTACTCGCTCGCCTTCGTCGCCGCCGCGCTCAGCGGCGCTGCCGTCTCGGCCGACCGCACGCCCAAGCAGCTCTACCACGTCACCGTGCCCAAGGCCATTTTCGACCAGGCGCTCGCTACGTTCGGCGAGGAGCTGGACGTATGGAAGGCCGAGCCGCTCGCCGGCGACAAGGTGCAGGCCGACATCTACGTCAAGGACGCCACGATCGCCAAGTTCCAGGCGCTCAAGCCCAGCGGCATCTCGACCCAGGCTACCGCCATCACGATCGAGCGCGACCCAGTGAACACGGAGGCGTTCCTCGCCGAGCGCGCGCAGATCCGCGCGGCGTGCAGCACCAAGACCGCGGGCTGGCTCGACGACGTGCCGACCGCCACCTCGTACGTGAGCAACGCCTTCTTCGACTGCTGGCGCAAGCCCGACGAAGTGTTCTCGTTCCTTGACACGCTCGTCGCCGAGAACCCGACGCTGATCAGCAAGATCGCGCAGGTCTCGACGACGATCGAAGGCCGCAGCATCCCGGCCTACAAGATCTCGACCGGCGGCTCGGGCAAGAAGTCGCTCTACACGCAGGGCGGTATCCACGCACGCGAGTGGCACGCCGCGAGTACGACCCAGTACTCGGTAGCAGCGTTCCTCGATGGCATCAAGAGCGGTGACGCCGCGATTACGGCCATCTTCAGCGAGTACGACTGGTACTTCGTGCCGCTGCTCAACCTCGACGGCAACCTGTTCACGTGGAGCACGACCCGCCTCTGGCGCAAGAACCGCCGAAAGACCGGTACCTCGACCTACGGCGTCGACCTCAACCGCAACTACGGCCCCAAGGCGTACTTCGGCAAGGCCGGCGATGGCAAGTCCTCGGACACGTACCCCGGTACGGCCGTGCTGAGCGAGCCGGAGACAGCCGGCACGTGGGCCTTCCTCTCGAGCCTGCCGCAGCTCAAGGGCGCCGTCGACATCCACTCGTACTCGGGACTCGTGCTGCGTCCGTTCGGCTACCAGTACGCCGAGGCGCCAGCGCCGTGGGGTGGCAAGCTCAAGACCCTTGGCGACAACGTTGCCAAGGCGACCATGGCCGGCAGCACGGTCAAGTACACGAGCCAGACCTCGGCCGAGCTCTACCTGTGCTACGGTACGTTCACGGACGCGATCTACTCGGAACTCAACAAGACGGCGTCGGTCACCTTCGAGATGGAGGGCAGCAGCTTCACGCCCGCCGAGTCGGTTATCCGCCCGGGCGGCCAGCGCGTGTTCCAGGGCCTCGTCCAGTTCGCGAAGGAGCTCAAGGCCTACTGGGCATAAGCGTCTCTCGTCCATCCGTATAGCCTACACGCGACCAGTAATGGATAACAACGCGTTGATGTAAGGCTCCTGCATGTACAAATCAAAACATTTCCTAATTGCGATTGTCCTTCCCGCTTCCTTCGCGTCCACCTCACGGCATATTTTACGGCTGTACCCATATCGGATCTTGGAAGACTCAGCTGAAGCTCATAAATTGATTCGTCATGACATTTTACTGTCCTCGATAGTACGTAGTATCCATCTTTTCTGTCCCAACCATGCAAACAAACCTATTGGATTTCGACTGAACGTAGAATATGTGTGTGGAGAACAGAACCTTTGTTGACACGGAAGTTCCGTGTGCATGTACAGTACATACACTCGTGGAGAGCCAGCGAGTTATCAGACCAAAAGGTGCGATCTTTTTGAACCCGTCACCCTGCGCAACGCGCATCTCCCTTTTGCGGCGTTCCTCGCGCTTCCTGGTCTTCTAGATCCGAGCGCTTTCTCACCGACATTCTACAATTCTCCTCTGTTTCCAGGCTGACGTAGGCGACATGGCACTGCCCGCCGCCGACCCTCTGTGGTACTGTCTCGAAACCGCATCTTGTCTGTGTGCATATCCGCCTGGTGTATGCTGGGACTCCATGAATATGTAGGCGTAGATGCACTTATATCCCAACCAAGTGCTGCATTAGCTGAGTCTCAGGACTCACACGCTGGAGTTCGTTTGATGGGAAGCGGTGTTCCTGGCGTGCAGCTGCGTCTCGATCTGAGTGGCGTCATTTTTGTGGATGCGCGTCTGCGATCCTGTCACAGAGATCCTTCCAGACGATCCGCGGCGGTTGTGGGTCAACCAAAAAAAAAGTGAAGTGTGTGGCCGAGCAGCAGTCCACAGTCGATCCGACACAGGCCGCTGCGATCTTTCGAGATCGCCAGCCGAACTGGCCGCACCCACGTTCTTTCCAACTCATTGTGGGTCGCAATGAGTTGGAAGCCACTCACGACCACATCTCGCGAGTCTGGTTCTTCAAAATTCCAGCGGAATGACTGGGTCCTGGTTACCCGAGTTCCACTCACTACTGTAGTAGTGTGAGTCACTACAGCACCCGCTTCTGAGAAAGCAAAACCCCTCGATCCGATCTCCGGCATCTTCGGGATCCAGCGTCTCCAAGTAGAAGCCCGGGCTCTCGCCTGGTGAGCCGGGTGGCCGAGCTAACGCGCAGAACAGCGCACAGTGGCGCAACGAACTGAAACACTGCACATTGACGCCACGCTGGCGCCGAAAACGATGTTGCACGCGACAAGAAAATCCCAAGCAACTTGCGTCTTGTATGGTCCTGTAGAAGCTCTGAGTATCCGCTGTCCTGTCTATGTGTGATCCAGAAACCTGAGAACGACAGTGGGTTCAAGATCTCTGTGGAAGCTCGCTCAACGACGAGTCTCACCAAAACGACTCAGTTCGAATAGTGAACACTTCCAGCAGCAGCTTTGTGGGCAACGAACCAGCGGATCCTCGTGTCCTCTAGCCAGCAGTCAGTCCAGCGAACTCAGATGCCGAAAGATCGCGCTCTTCGCTGGATAGCGCCCACGGATTGGGCCAATGGATCCCGATGCCGTCAACATCAGCCTCCATCCCTTTTGCCTTCGTTGGGCTCCTTCGTCAGTTTCGCTCGCCCCCAGATGGAACGTCCAAGTGAGACGGCACCCAAAGCCCTCTACAGTACCGGTACGGCCGGCTGTCTCGAATACCCTGAGCATTCGAGACTGCTCGAGCCCCAGACTCATTCTCCAATTCGCCAGCGACCACACCGAAGCCACAACGGAACCTCACCAACAATGAAGGTCTTCTCCTCGCTCGCGTTCGCCGCTGCGCTTGTCGCCGGCCAGGCCGTCGCCGAGGACGCCGCCGCCAAGCAGCTCTTCCACGTAACCGTGCCCAAGACCATCTTCGACACGGCGCTCAACAAGTTTGGCGACGAGCTCGACATCTGGGACGCCGCCGCCGAGGGCGCCAACATCAAGGCCGACATCTACGCCACCGAGGCCACGATCAACAAGTTCTACGCGACGCCGCAGAGTAAGTCGCTCCGCTCGGTCGAGGGCGCGCCGCTGATCCAGGTCGAGCGCGACCCCGTGGACATGCAGGCGCAGCTCGAGCTGGACGCGGCCGTGAAGGCGACCTGCACGGCCTCGACGCGCCGCCACCTCGAGGAGACCGCGGCCACCAAGTACACGGACAACGCGTTCTTCGACTGCTGGCGCACGGCCGACGAGGTCTTCGCGTTCTTCGACAAGCTCGCGACCGAGAACCCGACGATCTTCTCCAAGACCGCCAAGGTCTCGACCACGATCGAGGGCCGCTCGATCCCGGCCTACAAGCTCTCCACGGGCTCGGGCAAGAAGGTCATCTACGTGCAGGGCCTGATCCACGCGCGCGAGTGGCACGCCGGCTCGACGACGTTCTACACGATCGCGTCGCTGCTCGACGCCGTGCGCAACAGCGACGCGACGCTCAAGCCGCTCGTGGACGCGTACGACTGGGTCTTCGTGCCCATCGTGAACCTCGACGGCTACATCTACACGCACTCGTCGTCCAGCGGCCGCCTGTGGCGCAAGAACCGCCGAAAGATCTCGAGCTCCACGTACGGCGTGGACCTCAACCGCAACTGGGGCCCCAAGGAGTACTTTGGCAAGGGCGGCGAGGGCCCGACGGCCGAAACGTACCCGGGCTCGGCGCCGCTCTCCGAGCCGGAGACCGCCGGGCTCTACGCGTACCTCAAGACGCTCCCGCTCGCCGGCGCGCTCGACGTGCACGCGTACTCGAACCTCGTGCTGCGCCCGTTCGGCAACCAGAATGCGCAGGCCGCGGCGCCCTACGGCGCCAAGCTCAAGACGCTCGGCGACAACGTCAAGAAGGCCATCGAGGTCAACAACACGTACACGTACACGAGCCAGACCGCGGCGCAGCTCTACCTGGCGTACGGCTCGTTCATGGACTCGATCTTCCTCGAGTTCGGCAAGGTCGCGACGCTGAGCTTCGAGATGGAGGGCAACAGCTTCACGCCGTCCCAGTCCGTGATCCGCCCGGGCGGCCAGCACGTGTTCCAGGGCATCGCGCAGTTCGCACGTGAGCTCACGGCCTACTACAGCTAAGCGACTGTAGAGAAAAGACTGCTTAGGTCACCAGGAAGTGAGGATTGTATGTGAGTGTGAATGTCGAGCGTCACTACCCCAACGGCTCAGCCCGTTTGGGATGGATGTCGGATACCTGTTATCAAAGCTGAATCGCGAAATCATGATTTTGGATATTTGGATTTCTTCCGTTCCGCCAAACGTGAAATAAACCGTTTTACAGAAATCAGGAACAGACTGGTCTCGTTTTCGGTGGATTGCGAAAGTGGTGCAGAGCCCGCACAGCCGTGACCGCAGGTGACTGACACGTTTCCACGAACGTGTACCGCAGATCGCCATCCAGCACTTCCAACGGACAGGCCCACGTACAGTCTCCGCTCGACCCGAATGGGAGACTTTCGACTCGAGGGTTACTCGAGGCGTGGCTCTGCTGCCCGCTGGCAACTCCGGTCAGCAAACCTGCAATCTGAGTAACGCCCACGCACGCAGGGCTATCCGCTTCCAGCTTCAACCGCGTAATTGCGCCGCTCGGCTGGACCTCCTCTCCACACACAGGCCGACCTCGTCATGGGCGGCAGCCCGCTAGCAGTTCTCACTTTTGAAAACGCCCCCGGACGCGCACATCAGCACTCGACCAAGACTCTATGAAGCTCTCGCACTCGCTTGCGCTCGTCGCGGCGCTCGCCGTCGGCCACGCCGCTGCCGCTGAGGTCAAGCAGCGCTACCGCGTGTCGGTGCCCCAGCCCATTTTCGACACGGCGATGCACCAGTTCGGCGACGAGCTCGACGTCTGGCACGCTGCGGCGGTCGGCACCAACGTCGAGGCCGACATCTACGCCACGGAGGCCGCGATCAACAAGTTTTACGCGACGCCGCGCAGCAAGACGCTGCGCACGACCGAGGGCGCGCCGCTGATCGAGATCCAACCGCACGAAGTCAACACGCAGGCGTGGCTGCAGACCCGCGCCGAGGAGGCCGCCGCGTGCACGAGCCGCACGGCGCGCCACTTGGAGGAGACCGCCGTGGGCGCCAAGTACACGGCCAACGCATTCTTCGACTGCTACCGCACGGCCGATGAGATCTACGCGTTCTTCGACAAGCTCGTGGCCGAGAATGCGGCCGTGTTTTCCAAGGTCGGCTCGATCGCGACGAGCGTCGAGGGGCGCCCCATCCCGGCGTACAAGCTCTCGACCGGGCCGGGCAAGAAGGCCGTGTACATGCAGGCGCTGATCCACGCGCGCGAGTGGAACTCGGGCACGGCGACGTTCTTCACCGTGGCCTCGATGCTCGACGGCCTGCGCGAGGGCAACGCCACGATCACGCCCGTCATCGACAAGTACGACTGGTACTTTGTGCCGATCGTCAACATCGACGGGTTCCTCTTCACGCACTCGCCCACGGGCGACCGCTACTGGCGCAAGAACCGCCGCCCGACCGTCGGGTACCAGGGCAAGCCCGACTTTGGCATCGACCTGAACCGCAACTTTGGGCCGCTCGAGTATTTCAACAAGGCCAACGACACTGTGTGGTCGCTCACGTACGCCGGGCCGTCGCCGTTGTCGGAGCCCGAGACCGCCGGCATCTTCAAGTTCCTCCAGACCATCCCGCTCGCCGGCGTGCTCGACATGCACACGTTCTCGTACGACGGGCTCGTGCTGCGGCCTTTCGGCAACCGCAAGGAAGAGGCGGCCGAGCCGTTCGGCTCCAAGCTCAAGACGCTCGGCGACAACGTCGTCACGGCCACGCGCAAGAACAACCGGTACCCGTACATCAGCCAGACCTCGGCCAAGCTGTACCTCAACTACGGCAATTTCCCCGACGCGGTCTTCCTCCAGCTCAACAACACGGCTGCGCTCTGCTACGAAGTCGAGGGCGAGGACTTCGTCGAGCCCGAGCGCGTGATCCGCCCGGGCGCGCAGGCCGTGTTTCAGGGCGTCGTCCAGTTCGCCAAGGAGCTCGACGCCTACTACAAGGGGCTGTAAGAGGATCCGGGTCGGTCTCCTCTGTCTCGCTTCGGCAGCAGCCTCGGAGTCGGACAAATCGCCGATCTGAGTTCGTTGACGAGCGTGGGACCGGAGACCGTGACTCACAAAACGAAACGTTTTGCGTAATTCATGTTTATTTTTTTCCTAATCGCGGATTATGCATCTTTCTCATCATTTGCCAGTTTTCATGAAAAGGTATTATCGCACCAATGCTCTTCACTTCTTGCGGTGGTTCACGTAACGCAGCGCCAGCAGCGCCAGCGCGCGGAAGACCACGGTGAAGACGTAGAGGATCGCGACGTCGCGCCACATGGTGCTCTCCTTCATCTGGAACACGCTCTCCATGTAGGCCTTGAGCGTCGCGCCGGCGAACCGGCCCGGCGCGCCCTTGAGCACTTGGCAGCCCGGCTCGGGCCCGCCGGGCGTTGGGCACACGGAGAAGAGCCGCGCCGAAAGCGCCGCGATGGTGTACGTGGGCGGCGAGATGTAGTGGATCCACTTGTAGGCGCTCGGAATCTTGTACGTCGGCGGGTTGTAGCCGGCGAAGAGCAGGAAGATGGAGCTCAGCAGCGAGCCGAGCGCCGCGGCGGCCTTGGCGCTCGGCAGCGTGTAGACCATAAACTGCGCCATGTACACCTGCATGAGCAGGTGGAGCGAGATCACGAGCCAGTAGAACACAAAGTTAGAGTGGCCCTCGAAGCCCACGAGCGGGAAGAGGATGCCCGTGAAGATGAGCCCCGAGAGCAGCACGAACGGGATCTCAGCGATCGTGCTCGTGGCGAAATACCAGAGCGCGTTGTAGGTCTGCGCCTCGCGCTCGCGGTAGAACGACGCGCGCTCGACGGCCGCGACGGGCACGGCGCCGTTGAACGCGACGAGCCCGATGAAGACCGAGCTGAGGAAGATCATACCGACGCCAGCGTTCGCACCGCGGTACTTGTCGTAGTGCGTGTTGTGGTACATGAGCCCGAAGAACGTCGCTAGGATCACGCTCAGCAGCATGCGCGTGAGGTCGTATGTCGGTGTGCGCCAGTGGAGCCGCAGCGAGCGCTTCATGAGCGCCGCAAACTGCGTGGCCGAGCCGGCCGCGCGCTTGGTCTCAAACTTGATCTCCGGCAGGTACGCGGACGGACGCGTCAGCCCGTCCTGGTCCAGGTCCTCCTCCAGCACACGGCACTGCTCGCTTGCTTCAAAGTGCGCCGCAAAGTCGACGGGCGCGACGGACGGATCTTCAAACGTCAAGCGGCGCTGAAGACGCGGTCGGTTGTGCTGTGCGTCGAGCGCGTTGAGCACCCACGTGGACGGGTTGTAGCCGGGCTTGAGCGGCTCAAAGCCCGGCACGTTGCCGAAAAACTCGATGAACGTCGCGGCGTCGTCGCCGATCTGCCCGAAGAACGCCATTTGGCCGCCGCGCTGCAGCACAAGTGCGCTGTCGAAGAGCGTGAAGACGTCGGTCGACGGCCGGTCGATCGAGCAGATCACCGTGCGGCCCGTGTCCGCGACCTTGCGGAGACAGTTCATGATCACCATCGACGAGCGCCCGTCCAGTCCACTCAGCGGCTCGTCCACAAACAGCACACTTGGTGACGCCGCCATCTCCACGCCGATCGTGAGTCGCTTGAGCTGTTCCTTCGATGCGCCACGGATCACGCGGTCTGCGATGGGCCGCAGCTCGAGCAAGTCGATACACTCCTCGACGTGGACAAACTTCTCGATCTTGGAGATCGCGGCGTCTTGGCGCAGCGTCGCCGCGAACTGCATGGCCTCGCGGAACGTCGCCGAGTCCGAGTGGATATCGATCTGGTCGCAGTAGCCGGCGCACCGGCGCAGCGCGAGGTCGGTCGCCGGGTACCCGTTCAAGAAGATTTCGCCACGGATCCGGCCCGTCGTCTTACGGCCCGAGATCACGTCCAGTAATGTCGTCTTGCCCGCGCCTCGTGCACCCATGAGCGCGGTCATCGTGCCGGGCAGAGCGAATCCCGACACATCGCACAGCAAGTCCGTCTCTTCGCTGGCGTCGCCTCCCGGTGCCGGAACAGAATACCACACATCCTGGAAGGAAAGCGTCACCGGCACGAAGCCGCTGCATCCGTCGCGCGGGATCGTCAACGTGAGCTCCTGGTCCCCATCACGTACGTCGATGAGAGGAGCACCAGCGAACGAACCAGAGTGTTGTGTCGGCCGGAGACCATCGCCCGTGGGGGTCTTCGAGTGGAGGACGTAGCCATCCATGGCCTCGCCCTGCACTTGCTCTTTGCCGTACAGGCTCGTGCCACGGCCATCCTCTTCCATGCGCTCCCGCTTGGCCTGCTTCTTGGCCGACTTGAGGTCCAGCCCAATCGCCAGCGTGTCCTCCGGAGTCTCGAAGCGCTTGTATTCCAGCAACAACGACGCCAAGAACGACGAGAGGATGTAGCTGCCGAGGAAGAAGAGCCATGCGCGGTAGATCCACTTGGTATCGTCATCGAGGTCGAACGCCGCGAGGCTGTTCTGCGACATGGTCTTCCCTCCATAGAGCTTGCAGTAGTCCACGCCCTTGTACACACACACTTGGTAGCGCGGCGCCGTGTACTGGTTGATGGCGAGCGCGCGGATGCACCACGCGATTGGGTTCAGCCAGTACACCCAGTGGAAGAACGTCGGGATGTTGGTCTTGGTGATCAAGAACCCGCTCAGAAGCGTGAAAATCAAAATGAACACAGCCGCGAGCGGCTGTGCAGCACCTGCGTTCGGTGCGGCCGAGGAGAGCAGGAAGAAAAACGCCGTGAAGCACTTCTGGCACAAGAAGAGCGTGAAGAGGAACGTTGCGAAGCGGTCTGCGAGGGACACGTAGCCGCCCATCCAGTACAGCAAGCTGCCGTACAAAATCGCCTCGACGAGTGCAAGCGGGACTTGCGCGAGGCACGACGAGATCACGTACGAGGACGTCCGGAAAAAGTTGGCCCCGCGCTGCTTGTAGAACACAGCGCGGTTGTTCATGAACTCGCTGATCTGCGCGGCCTGGCCCAGCGAGAGGAACATACTGCACGAGAACAGCAGACCGAGCACGAGCTGCGGGCTCGTGTCGAGAATCTGCCAGAACGTCGTGCCGTACAGCGCGCCCATGAGCAGCACCATGAAGCTGCGGCCGATGATGAACACCTTGTTGCGGAGACTGAGCAGCAGTGCTCGACGCATCAGCAGCGCGAGGTCTTGGGAAAACGTTTGGCGGAAGGGCTTCATCTCTTCTGACGACGGGATGTACATGCCTTCCAAGTACTCATGGGGTGTGTCCAGGTACCGGATCGTCGCCTGGTGGATCTCCGACTGCTGGAAGACGGACGCGAACTCCGAGGGCGTGATGGGAACGAGGTCCGTGTTCGCGTTCTTGTACAGGCGCTGGCGCGGCGTGGCGAGCTCGAGTAAAAACTCGGCCACATCCTTTCGTGGCGGGCACGTGAAGCCAAGGTTCTGGAAGTACGGGAGCGCGTCCGTGCGCGGACCGTGGTAGATCACGTGGCCATCGTTGAGCACCATGACGTCGTCAAACAGCTCCAATACCTCGGGCGGCGGGCGGCTGAGCGCGACGACGACCGTGCGGTTGAAGTTCTGGGCCATGCTGCGGAGCGCCTCCACGATCTCGTACTTGGCCATGGGGTCCATGCCCGAGCTGATCTCGTCCACGATCTGCACGACCTTGAGGCCGAACGCCATCTCGCCGATCGTCAGACGCTTCATATCAGTCGGCGAGAGCCCCGGCTGGCCGGGCTCCCCGACCGGCGACTGTTTCTTGGGCTCGAGCCCGAGCCGCTTGGCCACAAGGTCCGGCGCGTAGCGGTGGTGAGCACTCATCACCTCCAGCGCGTGCTCCTGGCTCTCGAGGTTGCTCCCCGAGAGCGCCTTTTTGAGCCAGTCGGGGAGATCCTTGCCCGCGCAGCACGCGTGCGCGAACTTGAAGGTCTCCTCGACTGTCATGCGCCCGTAGTGGACGTCGCTCGAGTCGGCGTACGCGACGTACCGCGGCAGGCGCTTGTGCATCTGCTCACGGGGCATGTCGTTGTAGAAGATCTCGCCGGAAAACTTGACGTCCCGCGAGAGCGGGAAGCGGCCGCTCAGGATTTTCATGAGCGACGACTTGCCCGAGCCCGGGTCGCCCAGCACGAGCGTCACGCGGCCCGGGCGGAACACGCCCGTCACACCCTTCAAGATGTCCTTCTCCACGACGTGATGGCGCGACAAGAGCCGCTGGATCATTTTCTTCAGCGGCGTGAGCAGCGTCGGCACCTGCAGCGTGCTGCCCAGCACGGGTGGGTAGATCGTGAACGTCGCCTTGATCGAGAGGTCGCGGAAGCGCACGTCCATGCTCGGGATGGGCGTGCCCAGCGCGTCCTCGACGATCGCCGCGAGCGTCTCGTGCATCGTGTGCTGGCCGCCGGCCATGAACGCGTCCGCGCTCGCGAGCGCCTCGCGCGACAGCTTGGGCGTGAGCATGGCCACCTCGGCGTCCTCGCGCTGGGACTTGGCCTTGGCGAGCATCGCGACCTCGTCGCTGTCATCCTCAACGAGGCTGCTTGAGCGCCGGCTGTTGAAGTGCGGGAGCTGGCGGCGCGTGATCACCGCCGGGTACGCGTTCGCGCGCGGCGCCGGGCGCTGCTGCGGCAGCGACGCCGTCGCGCTCGACGACGAGAGCGACATGGTCTCTCCTGAGAGCGGGCTTGGCGAGGGCGGGGCTGGATCTGGAGTGAGAGCTGAGACGAAAGCGGTTCGCTACCGGCGCAACGACGCGTCACTGGCCGAGCGAACGCGACCAAAGAACCGGCGCTGCCAGAGACCACTTCGTCTCACGGCGCAGCCGATGTGCCGCAGAGACTTTCCCGTGCACGACAGCACGACCGCGGTCGCGACGCCTGAGGATGACACGCCGGTTGGCGTGCTTGGGTTCGCATAATAACCTCTATAAGCACATACTATCTCACTTGCTCGTTGTCGAGGATTCTCAATTCGAACGGTAAGCGTATCTACTGAAGACCCTGTATAAACGAATACCCACTTTAGGATCCGCTGGCACACCTACATCCCATACTGAATTCAAGTCAACTGTCACTCCACAGGCTCATCCACCTCCTGTTTTTTTCTCTGGATGGCGCTTTTGGTGGCTTCCACGACATTGGATCGCCGCCAGAAACTTTGCGTGATTACTCCTCCTGGGTGCGCCGCTTCCCCACCCACCGCCGCTGGCAGCTGCGATCGCCAGTCTCCAACGCTGAAATGTGGCGCTGTGTCTCCTCGACGTGCAGCACCAGCGGCGCCGCGGCCGCCGAACCGACAGCGTTCTCCGTCGCGGAGCTCCCGGCGGCGCCGCTCGCGCCGCTCTTCCTCAACTGGTACGGAGAGTAAACTCGTCGCGCCGCTGCCGCTTTCCCCAGCGCGTGATGATATTCGTGCTGGGGTTGGGCGCGTCAACACTGTCGACTAAACGATCCCATGAAAGATCGGGCGGTGTGAGTTGGCATGTCGCGCGGTTCGCTGACATCATGTTGATGGATACATCGTCCGCCCGTCCAGCTCTGCGTGCTCCATGCGGATGGTCGCCTGCGAGTGCTGCCACACGCTGCTCGCTGCGGACCGCGCCGTCGACGGTGTGCTGCTCTGCAAGCGATGCGGCTTCCTCACGGTGCTAGACGCTGCGCTCCGCGGGCTCGTCCAGCTTCCTCCGTTCAGCCGGGCCATTCTCGTACGTTTCCACCAGCCTTTGAGTGTTTGTGGCAAGTCTGTGATGCGATGATAATCATTGCGCCTCCCATGTTTAGAGCCACGTCGCGCCTACTGTCGGGGAGCTGGACCGTTTGAAAACCGCATGGATCGATTGGGAGACGCGCGTGCGATTGGCGCAGCAGCGCGCGGCCAGCGAAGGTGACGGGGCCGCGATTGCTGCGGGCACGCAGACGCCGCCGCCGACGCACAAGCGCCGACGACGTCCCGATGGTGACAGCAACAGTGCGCGTTCGTCCCCGCAATCTGAGCCAGTGCTTCCGTCCACGCCCACTGGCCGAGCATCTATGTCTGGCGAGCTCAAGATCGAAGGGAAGCGCCTGCAGGAGGAGATTCGACGCGTCAAGCGACAGTGGCAACGACTGCTGGACGAGGCGTCGGCCGAGGCCGTGACAAGAAACCTCCCGTCTCTGCTGCAGCCCCTGTTTTCGTCTACACATCTCCATGTACGTGGTCTTCCGTGATTGCGATTTCACACTCGTTCCGGCACTAATGTCGTGGGCGTTGGGCTCTTGCTCCACAGATTTTGAAGATCATGTACGAAACGTCGCTCGACCGCGCTGAGCTTGAAGATCTCGTGGCTCAAATCGACGACTTTCTGCTCCATCAATCCACGGTGGTCAATGCCAAGTACGACCTGCTCGCGGGTGTTCGTTCCTGCCAGCAACTAGAGCAGCTTTCGTCCATCGTCCTCGTGACAAGCCCTCACTCCTCGGTGCGAGCCGTTAACCTCATGACGCACTGTGCCGAAGAACAAGTTCGACTCCACCAGTCACAGTTTAACGCCAATGCCCGACAGTATCGGAGACTTGTCGCCGTCGCGAACAAGCACCTGTTTGCGCTGTATAGTGCGGCTCAAGGTCTTTCCAGGATCCAGTCGCAGCGAGACGAGCGAACTATGTCGACAACACAAGCGGCATCCGCCAGCAGCAGCGCGTCGGCCTCACCGGCCTCGTTTTTGATCCAGGACCACTCGCGGAAGCGACGCCTTTTTGGCTCCGGTGGCGGGCGCAGTAGTAGCGACCAAGACGCCATCTCCAGCACGGACAGCGTCTCGCGCGTGGAGCAGGACATCGAGCTGAGCCACCGCATCTCCGAGGTCACCAAGAAAATCGAGGTCTGGCGAGGGCTGAGCTTCACGGTCGCATCAGCCTGTGTGCTGACGCTGATGGAGCTCGCACAGACCCAGCCACAAACGTGATTGTAATTTTACTAGCGTTACGTGGGGTGTCTGAAGAACGCACTTGATACTCGCCTAGCTGGATCCAGCACTCAGCTGTTAAAGATGCGCGTATACAACTGGTCATGCATTGCCTGGATAAGGTCCAGCATGGGCGCGGACGAGTACGAGTCGTCGATCGTGCGGTTCTTCTTCTTCTCCACGACCTGGTCGAGGGTCGGCGCCATCTCGAACTGGATGCGCGTCGCCTGCATAGGGCCGATCAGATTGAGTCGCGTCGCGGCGCTGAGCGTGTCGCGCAGCACAAAGAACAGGTACATGCGCTGGCACGTGTCCGCGTCGATGCCGAGCAGCGCGCACACGACGCCAAACACGACAACATGGTGGACGCCCGCGTGCTTGCGCTTCTTTGTCTCTTTGCGGATCGTCAGAAGCACGTCGAACGCATCTCCAGGTGCGGCGTGGTACGTCGAGATCGCGAGCCGCAGCAGCGCTGCGCCCTGTGCGAGCGACGCCTTCTTGGCCACGTGGTTGGAGTACAGCGCCGTTGCGCGCGCGTTCAGTGCGAGAAACGCATCGACGAGACCAGCGGCATCCGTGCCACTCGCCTCCGCGGCGCGAAAGCTGGAGAACACGATGGGCAGCGCGAAGTTGCCCGCCTGGAACACTGTGGACTGCAAGAACTCGCGCAGCGACGCGCCGCCGTCGTTGCCGCGCACGACGCTCTCCTGCACGACGGCCTCAAGGCCGAGCGAATGCGCAAACCCGCCGGTCGGGTACAGCGAGTCGAGCATTTGCCACACGATCCAGTGATGCTGGGGGGCGGGCGCGGGCGGCTTCGCCGTCGTGGTTGCAGTGACCGATGGGGGTGGACAGGCCGCGTCGGACGGGGGGGGCGCCATGACACTCGCCGAATTGCCCTGCCTGTTGGGTGCGTCGAACTCTTCCAACTCGAGCAGGAATGACGTGCATGAAGTAACATTAGTATGGAAGCGTTTTTTACGGATTTTGGTGTTTGAAACATACTGGACCGATTCCCGCAGGATTTCTGGAACTCTAAACTCAAATGTTTCATTCCGATCCAGAAATTTACATCAGCCTTCCAGCCCGCAGAAACTCGTCAGAATCTGGAATCTCAATATCCCACTGCACTCGATAAGTTCTGTCAGGTGTAGCAGTTCCACGTGGGGCGACGTCGGCGGAAAAGATGGCGAGCTTGTGTGCGGCGCTGCGGTGCAAAAAGCACACCAATGCACTCACTTCAGCTTCACTGTACGCCTCTATGTCAGGCGCGCGGCCGCCCCGCTTATTATCCTGCTGTGGGGCGCTCCTTCAGGTGCTGCAAAGGAACGAATGGGAAACATTCGAAAAAGCAGGTCATATGTATCGCTTTCAACGGGTATTCGTTTTCGCATTCTGGAAGGTGTTTAGAATGCACTCAGATTCTGTGAGAGGGGGGTCCCCCTCTCCAGATCGCCATTTTAGGTTAGTCTGTGGAGTGAGGTTAGACCGTTTGGCTTCGTTTGGTGGCATTTGAGTCTTCAGATCGATTTCAAATCGACTCAGAACGGTTTCAAATGGCTGCGGGAATCGGTCCACTATTACTGGGAAAGTAACACAAAACTGAGACGAATCTGTGTCTCTGGTGTGTATTTGGGTGTCACAAGCGCCCAGCAGGGGCCGTGACACCGAGGCGTCAGCGACCGCAGTCGCTGGTGGCCTGTGATTGGCTGGGAGGTTGAAGCCGCAGCTTCAACGCTCCCTGGCCCAGAA
>JAADWV010000259.1:0-44902 GCA_023336295.1 Pythium folliculosum
CAGTCCAGCATCGCGGCGATGCGGCGCCGCACACTCTCCATCGTGGGGCGCCGCGCCGGGTCCAGCGACACGCACTCGCGGCCCAGCGCGACGATGCGCGGGTCCGACGCGTACGAGAACTCGACCGTGAGCTGGCCGCGCACGATGCTCTGCATCATCGCGAGCGGCGTCATGCCCCCGAGAATTGATCACTTCACTTGAGCATGAACGCGTGGCTGCGTTCGTGGGCGTCACCTGGAGATCCGCCGACGACCTTTGTTTGGTCACCCAGTACCTCGAAGGCGGAAGCTTACGGTCTCTGCTAACTGAAGGCCGATCCAGTCAGAATGTCAAGGGATTGGACACGACAATGCTCCGTATCGCGCTCCACGCCGCCCACGCGTTGACATACCTCCATTCATTCGATCCGTCCGTTATCCATCGGAACATCACTTCCAGTAGTATTCTTGTCAAGACCGAACTCGACGTGAAGCTCGGGCTCTTTGACATGACGATCCGAAGAAGTGGCACACCGTCGAGGAGAGTGAACTCGGCTTCGGTCGTGCAGGCGGCTGCTCCAGAACTCTTGTTCGGAGACTCGCACGACGAAAAAGTGGATATCTTCGCGTTTGGCGTCGTCCTTGCTGAGATCGATTCTACAATGCGTCAAGAAGTCCACACATCGACAACACACGAAAGACCAAGCGACCAACGGCAGCAGAACTGCTTTATCACATCCACCAACTCTGCGAGCACGAAGATCTGATGTAGACGACTAAACCCACGTCTGTGGGTTGATTCTTCGATCGCCACTTGCACAAAAGCTGGCTCGATGCCGACGTCAGGCGTGCTGTTGCCTTTGCGACGTCAATGTGACTCGATCTTTCCTTGACGGATGATATATATCATTCCAACATGTTCTCGCACCACGAGCAGGACGTAGCATAACATGTTTGGACATGCTGTATTACGCTCCGATCGGGTCGTGGGTCCAGACGTTATTTGAACCCACAACAGTTTCACCAACCCTGCGTGGCTGCCGTGACCCGGCACAATTGAACCTGCCAGGCGCGTATGCGGCACCGGAACTGCGTGGTTTTGATCCTAAACATCGCTTGCGCGGTCATGGTGGTCGAGTCGCTGCCGGCAAAACCCGCGCTGTCTCGCGTCGTTGTCATCACTGAGGCTACGCCTTCACCCGGTTCAAACGCGACCCAATACTCGATCTGCTCGACCCGTGATCTTGCCGTGTTCACTGCCGATGTTGTGGACGCATCAAGCGGCTGTGGCGTGAAACCAACGAGTTTGTTGGCGACGACTGAGCTGCCGAGCGCCTCCGAGCGGCGCGCGATCTGCGGCTGCCGCAATGTTGTGCTACAGATCCAGAAGCTCAAAGTTCCGAGGTGCTCGCTCTTCCGTGATGGACGCGCGATGTCGTACGCGCAAGTTGTTGAGTACGCGTTTGCGCTCTGCGATCACGATGGCAGTGCAGGCGATGCGCAGCCGTCATCAGTGGACCATTTGCCTTCGACAGCTCCCGCCGAAGTCCCCAGCGCAGGTAATGCCGCGCTCGACTTGCTCACGTTTATCGTCCCCTCAATAACACTTGCTGTTGGGCTGTAGCGACAAGAGAGGAGACCAAATCGACGAGTAAGGTCGGACTCATCATCGGAATTATCGCTGGCGTTGTATTCGTCGTGGCAATCGTAGCCTTTTTCCTGTACAAGCGCCGTCGCGGAGCCATCACAAAGAACGATCCGCTTCCACTGACACCGACCGGAAGAACAGGAGGCGCCTACACTCAAGTCTCCCCGACAGTATTTGCGCCAGCGTATCCGGTAGATACAGGCAAGGCTGTCGATACGACGCCAATGTCCAGCCACAACTCGATGAGACCTACGGACGGCACTGGTGGTACGGCCCGAGGCTCGGAACATCCGATGCGCGCGTCGCTGTTGAGCCGATGGGACGACGCGCTGCTGATGGTTCGCGTACCCTACGATACCGTCTTCTTCGGCCCGTTGCTCAGCCGTGGCGGCTACGGGGAGGTGTACAAGGGCACCTATCGTGGCAAGCCGGTCGCGATCAAGCAGCTCCTCCCTGAACGCCGCAAGGATCTTACTCAGATCGACGCCTTCTTCCACGAAGTCCAACTGATGTCAACGATGCAGCATGAACGGATCATCAAGTTCATTGCGGTTGCCTGGAATGCACTGATTGATGCGTGTGTGGTCGTCGAGTACATGGAGAACGGCGATCTCCGCTCCGTGCTGACGCGCTGGGAGCTGGAGGAACAGCGACCGCACGGATTTGACGCCAACAAGGTCAAGATTGCGCTCCACATCGCCCACGCGCTGACGTACTTGCACTCGTTGCAGCCCACGGTGGTTCACCGCGATCTGAAGTCGAAGAACGTTCTCCTCGACGTGAGCTATAACGCCAAGCTGACGGACTTTGGCGTCGCTCGAGAAGGCAGCGACTCGACAATGACCGCGGTCGTCGGCACCTCGCTCTGGATGGCACCGGAAGTCATGCTTGGTGAGCGGTACGACGAGAAGGCCGACGTGTTCTCGTTTGGCGTGGTCTTATCCGAACTGGACTCGCACCGGCTGCCCTACGCTGACGCGAAGGAGGCAGCGGCGGATCACACCATCCCCGACACGGCGATTCTCCAGTTGGTCTCGCTCGGCCGCCTGGAGATTTCGTTCACGGTGAATGCGCACCCCGAGCTCGTGCAGCTTGGGCGCGATTGCGTCCAGCTCGATCCAAAACGGCGGCCCTCGTCCGCCAGCGCCCTGCACCGCGTGAGCGGGATCCTGCACCGCGACTTCTCTTTCTGATGCTGCTGTCATGCTTCCACGCCCCAACATAGGACGCCGACATGCTAGGTACACTATAATACTCTCCAGGTGAAGTTCCCTAATGTATCGGTGCAGCTTCAGTTAAAGAGACCCGCGTTGTGCTTGTGTGTCTTGGTGCGTGCAGATTCACTGTCGACTAATCGCGCCCATCGAGCGCAACCAAATTGGTCCGCAGCGTCTGATTGCACATAGCCGAGCCGCTTTCATTACAAGGTAAGACGTCATTAGAGTAGAAGCACGTTGACTCGGACTGAAGGACCGTACATTGTTTACGTGTAGACTATTTCACCTAGAACTGGTACTTCCAAAGCGTTCAATCTGCCCCCAATCGAGATTCGCGTGATGCGCATCGAATCTCTTGCTACCGCGCCGACACCCACTCCTAGTGTGCCCAACACCACCGATCGCCAGTTCCCAATCAACCCTCTGACGACGCCAAGCGCCATGCCGATCGCCGCGCGAACTGGAACGCCTTGCTTGCCGCAGGTTGAGGAGGCGATCACGTCCAACGGCCTGCTCTGTGCGGGCCAGGCCGGCTCCAAGTTCTGGCAAGTGGCCACGCCGCTAACCGATTTCCAGCTTACGACGGTCTGCCTCACGGGCACGTGCCTGAACTTGGCCAAGGAGCTCCAGAAGATCGCGGGGACGGACGAGTGCGTCACGACCGACGGCTTCTTCTTGTATCAGGACGTGCTCAACCCCGTGCTCAAGCAGTGTGGCGAGGCCAAGGTTGAGCCGCCCACGCTCCTGCCCAGCAGCAGCTCCGGCGGCAAGAGTGCGCCAAGCTCGGCCAGCTCGCGCCACACACGCGTCGCGACGCTCGCTGTCGCCGCGCTTGGTGTTGCGCAGCTCGTGCTGATGCTGTGAACAGTACCCGGCCGTGCTTCAGTCCACACACTCTTTGTGGAGGACTTGTCAGCTCAAAGTAGCCACGTATTGGTGTGTGAATAAACGTTGTATGTTCCTTGCTGCCCACGAGCGGCATGGCAGTCCAGAGATCTGTTTCTTAGCGCTGGAAGAGTCCAAGTCGACCACGGTATGCTTAGAGGTTGTATTATGTCTAGGCGACTTAGACTTGGAGGTACCCGCGGTAGATCTGGTGCATGCGATACAGCAGTTCGCTGGCTGTGGGGCGCTCCTTCGGATCGATGGCGACACATGCGCGACCGGTAGCGACCATGTCAGGGTCTGCGCCTTCGGTGAACGCAACGGTGAGTTTGCCACAAGAGACCATGTTCAGCATGGCCATCTCAGGGATCGCGCGGTCCGAGCCGGGCTCCTTGGCATGCGAGTACGGCAGCTTCTGTGTATCCAACTCCGAGAGCACAACACCAAACGAGAAGATATCGGCCTTCTCGTCGTACCGCTCGCCCATCATGACCTCGGGCGCCATCCACAAACTAGATCCGACGCCAGCAGTCATCGTCCTGTCTGCGCGTTCCCGCGAAACACCAAAATCCGTCAGCTTGGCGTCCAAGTCGCGCGTGAGCAGCACGTTCTTCGACTTGAGATCACGATGCACGACGATGGGCTTGAGGCCGTGGAGGTACGACAGTGCGTGAATGATGTGGAGCGCGATCTTGACCTTGTTGGCGTCAAAGCCCGTGGGCTCGTTGCTCTCGTTGGCATGTGAGAGTAGCGACCGCAAGTCGCCGCCGTCCATGAACTCCGTGACGACACAGAGGTCCGTGAGCGAGTCCCACGCGACGCCGATGAATCCGACGATGCGCTGGTGGCGCAGCGACGTCAGCAGCTTGGCCTCTTCGAGGAACGACTCGATCTCCTTCATGTCCTTGCGGCGTGCTGGGAGCAGCCGCTTGATCGCGACTGCCTCGCCGTTGTACGATCCGCGCAGCACCTCGCCGAACGCGCCTTGGCTGAGCACGTCGCCCATCATGATATCCTCCAGCGGAATCCGCGCATTCTCGATCGCGCGGTCGCTCCATAGCCCCGTGGCACCAGCTACGGCGGCGGTGGCGCTTCCAACTGACGTTCTGGATTGCGACGACCCTGGAACGGACCTGGTGGCCACCGCAGAGGATGTACCCGTGACCGGTGATTCTCGGACGTGACGTCGATCTCCTGCCGCGTTGTTGGTCTTGTTCCGGCCCGTATCCATAGCGGCGAACGGAGACGGCGGATTTCTGTTCTTCTTTCGGCCGGCGCGGAACGCGAGGAATGCGACCAGCGCGATCACTACGACGACGCCAGCAACAATCGCGATAATCACCGAGCTGTCCATACCGCGACTGGTTGTTGGTGTCTTGTTAGTCGCTGACGATGAGTTGTTGTTGTTTCTGCTCTGCGAGGGCGCGACGGTCACCGTGAGGTTGGCTGCGACGTCGACACCTGAGGAGCCTGACGACGCACTCGGCGGAGTTGACACACTGTTGCTAGGCGACGCGGTGGGCGAGGTGGTTGTGGTCGACGGGACTGCAGTCGTCGGCGCTGGCGTCGTCGTGGTCGGTGTGGTCGCGGGTGGTGCCGTTGTAGTCGTGGGCGGAGCGGGTGTGGGCGCCGGCGCGTTCCCACACCCCTTAGCGATAGGGTCCAGAATCTGTCCGTACACCAAGTAGTCGCTCGAGGGCCTGCCCGTGTTGCACTCGGTTGGTTGCCCAGCGCGGACGGCTTTGATCACAGCCTGACAGTCGGAGTTGGAGCACATTTTCTTGATCTGGTCGGTCGTCGGCAGCGCGGAGAAGCCATAGAAGCCGTAGCCCCCGGCCAGGTCGCATTCCTGGTCCTGATTCACGACGGCCCAGACCAACGCGTTCAGCTTGATGAAGTCGCACGCAGGCATCTCTCTTCGTGTCGCGCGGACTCTGCGGGCGCCTTCGGGAATGAGGGACGAAGCGCCGAATGAGAACGACCACGAGTCGGCAAACGCCTGGAGCCGAGAGACACAGCGGGACGGTCATCAATGCTCGGCCGTTCGCCAGCTGGGAGGCTCGTGCGAATGGGATCACATGGGAGTGATGGTCATTCAGTTGCAAAACAAGGTAGGTGTATACCCAACAGCTCCATTGCATCTTATCTCAGTGCATATGCCTCCCATCAGTTCACTTGAAGCAACGCCAGTGCGCCGACGACCACGATGGCGATCGTCCGGAAGAGCGAGCGCGTCGGCGTTCGAGCGGCAGCGCTGGTCGGCGCCGGCACGGGCGCCTTCGTGGCCGTCGTCTCGTTCTGCGGTGTGGCGGTCACGGTCTCCGGTTCCTTTGTCGTACCAGTGCCGGAGGAGCCCTGAGAGGAGCTGCCGGTCGTTTCTTTCTCTGTCTCGATCTGGTTGTTGGCGGCTGGCGATGGCGCGCGCGTCGCGATGATCGAGCTCTTTGAGCACACGGCCGTGATGGGGTTGAGAACGTCCTGGTAGAGCTGGAAGGTCTTGTCGCCGACTGGGATGCTGCACTCGCTGGGCACGGCCTGGCGGATCGCCGCGAGGACCTTGGAGCACTGCGGGCTCGAGCAGATGCGCGCGATCTGGCGCGCTGTCGGTGCCTGCGTGATCGCGTCGAACGAGAATTCCGCCACCGCCGCGCACGACGCAGCCGAGCCCGAGATCGCCGCGCTCAAGGCGCTCGCACAGGACGCCATCGCTCTCTACGGCTCTTGCTGTGTGTCGAGGAATGCAGCGCTTCTCTCCCAGGAGGAGAGCGGGATGTGTGATGGTAAACCGGGCCATGTGGTTGCCATCGCGGTTGGAACATCCCACTATGGTGTACCGTGCGAATCCTGGTGCCTCATGTATTCGCATCCAGCTCGCATGACCGTATACATACGGCATCGTCATTGACGCTTAATTCCTCGCGCGAAGCCGAGTCGAGCGCTTGTCACCATCCTTGCGAACGCGAGTCCATTGAGCAGCCATTGCGCGTCAGGAACGTGTGGGCGTGCTGTGCCGCAGCCAGCATCCAAATATTCCGTCGTCGCGAATGCTGGTCTCCGCAACTCCCATCTCCACACACAATGCTACTTGCGGACCAAAACAAGGTGAGCCGCAACCAGAGTTTCTCGCACCGACTGCTGTACCTTGTTTTGCGAAAAGACCCCATCGCACCCAAAACGCATCTCCCTCCATCAAGAACTGGGGATGTGCACTGGCTACGCAAGAGCCCGCGACTCACAATGAGCCTCATTACACAACGCTCTTCGCGGTGACTTCTCCACCAGCAGCCAGCGGCGAACGCGGTGGGCTCATCGGCTGGTCTCATTTCCACATTTTCCATTCGACACCTCCAACGAGTCCGCCATGCGCACCGTCGGCTTCCTCGATCCTCGCCAGGGCACGCCCTGCGACGAAGCGCTGCAAACCGCGATGTTCAATGCGCGGCCATCGGCCTGCTCGCTCGCGACAGGCTACTCGTTCTGGGTCATCCAGGCGCCGCCCACGGCCGCCCAGATCCCGGCCATTTGCGCCAGCTCGGCATGCAAGCAAGTCATCGACGCCGCGCGCAAAGTCTCACCCACCGAGTGCGTCATGTTCGACGGCTTCTTCCTGTACCAGGACATCCTCAACCCGATCATCGCGCAGTGCGGCGGAGGAGCGACACCATCGCCAGCGCCAGCGACCACAACGCCTGCCCCTTTGGCACCCAGCACGGCTGCGCCAGCGTCGACCGGCGAACGGCCCGTGGAGGTCACGTGGGTCGTGCCGACCTCAACGCCATCGCTTCGGCTCACAGCCGCGCCTTCGGCGGGTGACTTCGCCAAATCCACGACGTCCGGCGACTCGGACTCTGGCACACCATTCGGATTGATCTTCGGTATCGCCGTTGGTGTCATAGTGCTCCTTGCGCTGATTCTGTGCTGCCGCCAGCAGCGCAAGCGCGACCCGGACGTGCAGCGCCAGCAGCATCTTGTGTACGGTCATGAAGGCGAGTTCGACACGGTGGTGGCACCGGCGCCGACACCGGCGATGGCGTACGTGGCCCTCGAGGCCGGAGAATTTAGCGAACCGCCGACGGACAAGCCGTACGCGGTGCCCGTAAACAAGTCGGCATCTGCAACCGACAACAACAACACCTACTTCAGCACGAACCGAGGCAACCAGGGCTTCGAGAGCATGCACCAATCATCGTCGCTCTTTCTGGACGCGGAGATCATCGCGGCACGCGTCCCCATGGACAAGGTACTCCTTGGAGAGCGCCTCAGCAGCGGCGGCTTCGGCGAAGTGTACAAGGGCACGTACAAGTCGCAGCTCGTCGCGATCAAGCGGATGCTGCCGCAGCACCGCAAGGAGGCACGTCTCGTGGAAAAGTTCCTGGGTGAAGTCAAGCTAATGGCGTCGCTCGAGCATGAACGCATCGTGCGGTTTCTGGGCGTTGCCTGGGAGTCCGCCACCGATGTGATGGTGCTCTGCGAGTTCATGGACGGCGGCGACCTGCGCGCCATGCTCAAGCAGCTGGACACGCAGAAGAAGCCCATTGGCTTCGACCGCAACAAGCTCAAAATCGCGCTCCACGTCGCCCACGCGCTCACCTACATGCACTCGCTCCAGCCCGTGGTGCTCCACCGTGACCTCAAGTCCAGCAATATCCTCCTCTCACAAGACATGGACGCCAAGGTCACCGACTTTGGCGTCTCGCGAGAACGCGCCGACGCGACGATGACGCGCGGTGTGGGCACCTCGCTGTGGATGGCGCCGGAGATCATGATGGGCGGCCGTTACGACGAGAAGGCCGATATGTTTTCGTTCGGCGTGGTGTTGTCGGAGATGGACAGCAACAAGCTCCCGTACGCCGACCAAGTGGACCTCAAGAACCCATCGACCAACTATATAGAGCTCATGCACGACGTCTCGGCCGGCCGGCTCACCGTGGAGTTCTCGTACGAGTCGGACCCGGAGATCGTCGCGCTCGGCCGAAGCTGCGTGGCCGTGGACCCGGCGCAGCGGCCAAGCGCGGCCGAGGCGCTGCACCGCGTCCACCAAGTGCTGCGGCACTTTGACAGGCTCGCCTAAGTCTCAGTACATTTTGCGATTTTGGCAGAAACCCTCGGTGAATTATAATTTGAGACGGTGGTACACTGGATACCATCCGGTTTGGCTGTTCTGGGTGTCGATCGTGCGGATTGTGGGGGTGCAACGTCTGGTGGCCTGGCTCTGCGTGACAGCCATCAGTGAATGATGGTCACCTCTTCATGTGCGTCTCACCTTGTTTTGTCAAGCAATGGTGTGAGTGCCCTGCGAGTAGGATGAGGCCGCTGGCTTGCTCCTTGGCTCGCCAGCGGATGGTGTTGATAGCCCACTTGCCGTGACCTCCCCACTCCAGATTTCCACGGACGCTGACCACGCATCGCGGGCGCCGTGAACAACTTTGACAACTTTAACGTGAGCGACCTGAACAAGATGAATGCGAGCGAGGTGTACGACGCGGCCTTCGGTACGTCTGCACCGCCGCCCACGGGTGCCGCTTGCGCCGCCGCGCTTAAGACCCGCATCGATAACGACCGCAACAACCAGCGGTGCTACACGGACACAGGCTACACGTTCTCTCTGCTGGAGCCCGCTCAGGTGAACGATCTCCCGTTCATCTGCAAGAGCGAGCCGTGCAAGGCCCTGGTCGACCTCGCGCGCAGCATCGCCACGGAAGAGTGCGTCGCCGACGACGAGTACTACTTGTACAAGGACATCCTGAACCCGATTATCCGCAAATGCGCGAACCTGACGACGACGACGACCGCAAACACGACGCGAACGCCCTCGGCGACGGGTGAGGCTGCGCTAAGCGGCGACTGGACGGTGGCGACCACCACACCCGCTCCTACCACGCGGTGGGTCTCGAGCTTTACGAACGACAGCGACGACAACGGCAGCGTCATTATCTGGATCGCTGTGTTTGCGTTTGTTGGCATCGTGACCGCCGGTGTCATCAGCTTCTGCAACCAAAAGGCCAAGCGAAGCCCGAACGTGCAGCGCAACCAGCACCTCGTCTACGGCCACGACGATGTCGAACCGGCACCGGAGGCGCCATCGGTGTACGTCAGGATTACTGCACACGAAGACCGTCCCCGTAAGTCCAATGCGCAGCGATCCCCTGCGCGTCGATCTGACGCGATGCAGCCGTCCGCTCCGACCAAGTCGAACACTCAGCCGTCTCCTGCACGCCGATCCGGGTCAAGACCTTCGGCTCCGACCAAGTCCGCCACGTCCACCGCATCCACCGGCAGCAGCAACAGCATTCACAGCCTGGATCCGTCCAGGTTCCCACTGCTCCAGGACCAGCAGATCACCGCCGTGCGCGTGCCGTACGAAAAGATCGAGTTCGCTGCCTCCATCAACCGAGGCGGCTATGGCGAAGTCTACAAGGGAACCTACAAAGACGAAGACGTCGCGATCAAGAAGATGCTGCCCGAGCACCGCCAGGACACGCGACTCATCAACAAGTTCCTCGACGAGATCAAGCTCATGTCCTCGCTCGAGCACGAGCGCATCGTGCGGTTCGTCGGCGTCGCGTGGGACGCTGTTTCCGATCTGTGTGTGCTGACGGAGTTCATGGACGGCGGCGACCTGCGGTCGTTGCTCCAGCGATACGAAACGGAGCGGCGATCGGAGGGCTTCGACCGCAACAAGATCAAGATCGCGCTCCACGTCGCACACGCGCTCACCTACATGCACTCGCTCCAGCCCGTCGTGCTCCACCGTGATCTCAAGTCCAGCAACATCCTCCTCTCACAAGACATGGACGCCAAGGTCACCGACTTTGGCGTCTCGCGAGAACGCGCCGACGCGACGATGACGCGCGGCGTGGGCACCTCGCTGTGGATGGCGCCGGAGATCTTGATGGGCGGTCGGTATGACGAGAAGGCGGACGTGTTCTCGTTCGGCGTGGTGTTGTCGGAGATGGACAGCAACAAGCTCCCGTACGCGAACCAAGTGGACCTATCGAACCCGCGCACCAACTTTGCCGAAGTCTCGCAGAGCGTGGCGCAGGGTCGTTTGGCGGTAGACTTTTCGTACGAGTCGGATCCGGATATCGTGGCGCTGGGTCGCGACTGTGTGTCGGTGGATCCCGTGGATCGTCCGACGGCTGCCGAGGCGCTCCACCGCGTGCACCAGGTGCTGCGCCAGTACCAGCAGTACACGGTTGTGTAATAGGGCTAGACACGTTGAGAATGAATTCTTCTCTTCAATTAACCGCAAGTGGGCTTTGTTTTGTCGTTCGTGTGATGGTATAGCGTATGTGGATGGATTATCTTCGTGAATACCAGCAACTGAGCCCGCGACGACGTGCATCTTCGGGGGTTGCTGTTGGCTTCGTATCTGGGATGAGAACGAACTCGTTACGTAGCGTCAGTTGGCGAGACGTTGAATTATCCGTCGCCCGGTACGATTCGACCCTCCGCAGATACAGCCATTTTTAAAAAAAAAACGAATATCATGAAAAGCACAACCAGTGATGACGCTTCTAATACGACACCCGCACCTAAAGTCCCCTTCATTCCTCACACGCCAAGCTCGCTGTGAGTAACTCCCCGTGTACAATGGTGTGATGAGTGACTTGCCCGTGCCAGTTGCACGGTGCCACCGGATGGGTGGCAAGCACTCAACAGCCTGTGTTGCCAACAGGATCTCATGAACCCACCTGGAGCATCCTCTTGCGGTCCCTCATGATGAGCAATGCGAATCAAAGTTGACCTCACCAGTCTGCCACTCCCTGAACGGTTTTGCCGCACTTGATCGATGTTCCGGTACATTGTAATGCCGGCCAGGACGAGTTCCTACTGAATGCCTTGCGTGGACTCGAGTTGAGTCCGCGCTACCGACAGCCACGAGCGCTTATTATACACATGAGCACCATTCTCCCGAAAGACGCGGCGTGCGCCGGCGCCCTCGATATTCGGCTACACGGCGCCAACGCGACTCGGTGCTATGCGGAGATGCAGTTCGGGTTTCCAAGCCGGCCGGTGCACCCGAATGACTTCCCGTTCATCTGTGAGAGCGCCGCGTGCAGAGGAAGAAGAGTATCGAGCACGGCGGAAACCCGATCACGGGGATCCTCATTTCGGCAGCCGGGGTTGCCGTAGTGGCGGGCTTTGTTGGTGGCTCGCACGGTCGAGTCGAATCGTGATCGCGCCAGTGGAAACCGCAGTGTACCTATCGGTAGGTGTCGGTCACCGCGGCCCGTACGGTGCGAGTCGCATGATCAAAAAAATAAATCTCTCGTGGCAGATCGCGGAACACGCAACCCTGACCGGTCCCTGTCGTGGCCTCCACTGACTTCCTTCCCGCCACGAGCTTCTTACGACGAACGCCCATCTCTGGTAATGGATTCATCTCAAAACACGGTGGCAAGTGATTGTCAACTGGATCGATAAGTAAACAACCGCGGGCTTCGTATCACCGTGTTTTAGAACTCAGTGACCATCACTCACCAGCGGGAATCGGCCCGGCTCTACGTCACTGCGGAGCTCCTCCCGCTCTCACAAAGCCGGGGAATCGCACCCAAAGCGCCCAAACGCGCAGCCGTCCAGTTCTTGTGGGCCACCGGCCGACAAAGCGAGCGGCTCCTTTCCACCACAACGCCGCGCCGCATGTTGCGAGTCACAACAGACGCGGCCAGCAACAAGTGGCCTCACGAAATCGGCATATTCCGCGCCTTACGGAACTCCACACGGGACTCGTTGGGCACCAGCCAGTCAGGGCCAACATGGGGGTCTGCTCGCAGGCCATGTCCGATGCCGGATTCAACACGGGCGCCGGCCCAACGTGTAGCATGGACAGCGGCGGGTTCTCGTTCCACGTGATCTCGGCCGCGCCCACGGGCGACCAGATCAAGAAGATCTGCGCGAGTTCCGCCTGCAAGCGCGTCATGGCCGCGATGAAGGCTGCGCAGCCAACGGAATGCAACACCGGCGGCCCCATGTGGGACTTTCAGGTGTACGCGCAGATCTTCAACCCGATCGACCAGGGCTGCGGCGCGCAGCCGCCACCCACCGCGCCGCCCCCGACCGCACCGCCTCCGACCGCGCCTCCGCTGACGGCCCCGCCGCCGACGTCTCCACCGACAACAGCAGCGCCGGCGCCCCCATCTTCGACCGCGACGCCGGCGTCTCCGTCAACGACGAGTTCTCCTGGTGGCGCTTCCAGCGGAGAGACGCCGGCGCCGACCTCCGCCGGATCCAGCGCTGGAACGAGCTCGGGCACCGGCACAGGCTCGCAGGGCTCGTCGTCGCCAAGCACCGGTGGTAACAGCACGTGGACGACGCAGTCGCCGTCCTCGGGCATCGCCAAGGGCTCTGTGGCATCCTCGGGCAACAACACCAGCTCCTCCAACATCAAGAATGCCACGACCGACAACGGTAGCAGCTCCAACTCCACGATGATCATCGCGATCGTCGCGGGTGTCGTGGTCGTGATCGCGCTCGTGGCGTTCCTCGCCTTCCGCGCCGGGAAGCGCAAGACCGAGTCGCCGCGCGAGGCTTCGTACGTGGACGCGCCCAGCACCAGTAAGCACAACCGCAGCGCGGCGGCGGGTCGTTCGGCCCCTCGAGGTGGCTCCTACGTGCCGTCCCCAGTCACGGACGTGACAGTGGCTTCCGCCGGAGTCACTCGCTCGTCGGGGGCGCTGACACGGTCGGCGGGCCGATCGGAAACGCACACCTCCAACTATTCAAGAGCGTCAGCGGGCAACAACGCATTGGTTGTGGCCGGTGCCGCGGGTCTGTGGACCGACCGCGCGATCGAGAAGGCACGCATCCCGCTTGAAGACATCATGGTGGGCGACAGACTCGACGGGGGCGCGTTTGGCGAAGTGCTGCGCGGATCGTACAACGGCGAGTCGGTCGCAATCAAGCGGCTGCTCCCGGAACGCCGCAAGGACATGAAGGAGATCGAGTCGTTCTTCGAAGAAGCCAAGCTGCTCACGTCGCTGCGCCACCAGCGCATCGTCGGATTCATCGGCGTCGCGTGGGACTCGCTTACCGACTTGTGCGTTGTCACGGAGTTCATGGACGGCGGCGACTTGCGGTCGCTGCTCTCACACGCGGATGAGAACGACGAGCCCACGGGCTTTGACGCCAACAAGGTTAAGATCGCGCTCCACATCATCCACGCGCTGTCGTACCTCCACGGTCTCAAGCCCATCGTCGTGCACCGCGACCTCAAGTCCAAGAACGTGTTGCTGACGCGCGACTTGGACGCCAAGCTGACGGACTTTGGTGTCTCGCGGGAGCGCGCAGACAGGACGATGACTGCGAACGTGGGCTCGAGCCTCTGGATGGCACCCGAGGTCATGATGGGTGAGCGCTATGACGAGAAGGCCGACATCTTCTCGTTTGGTGTCGTGCTGTCGGAGTTGGATACGCAGAAGCTACCGTACGCCCACGCCAAGGAGCCTGGCACTGACCACCAGATCCCAGAGATGGCGATGCTGAGCATGGTTTCCACGGGTAAGCTTACTGTCGCGTTCACGGAGGGCGCGGACCCGGACATGGTTGAGATCGGTCGCAAGTGCGTTGCGCTCGACCCGAGGGAGCGTCCGACCGCCAGCGACGTGCTGCGCCAGATGCACCACATCTACCGCAGCTACCGCCACGTGTAAGCGTTCTACGGGCGACGGACACGCCTTGTGTTACTTCCTAACGAATGTACTGATTTCACTGACACATGCGCCCGATCATGATATCTTTCATTGCTTCTCTTACATCAGCTTTCAGCTACTCCAAGACGAGACGGGCGGACTCGTCATTCTCACGGGCCATCCGGCTCTTCACCACGGCCCAGCGCTGCTCCAAGCTCAGTCTCGCTTTCGGACTGCCCGGCAGCGCGCGGACCTCCGGTTTGGCCTCCAGTTCGCCTCGTGCGTGCGGCGACGACGTGACATGGCGCTTATGATGCTGTTGGGCCGCCTCAATAAGGCGCACAACCGCGACCCCGAGCTGCAGGAGGCGCTGCGGGCGCGGACGATCCAGTCGCTGAACGAACGCGCCGAAGGAGAAACCGACTACCAAGCGATCTTCCGGTACCGCCTAGCCATGGGCGCTCTTAACCTACGAGGCTCCGCAGGAGAGTCTCTGGAATGTCCTCATGAGTGGTGCTCGTCGGTCGAGGAGAAGTTGACGATCACAAACGTAATCGTGGACTGCGACGCCGCCCGGCGGATCTGCACTTGAGTACATCGCCAATGGACCCGACGAAGCGACCGTGATGACCGCCATCGAAACGATTATTCCTGACGACACACGCCACCCACGGACAACCTCGCCCGCTTACTACGACGTCAACAAGAAGATTAGAGCACCAGCTCACGCCTGCACCCCAACGGACCCCCCACGCCTCAGGAAACGACCCCGGCCGCCTGTTCTTCGCAGCACCGCACAAACACACACCGATCGACTAGATTCCTAGTGCACCGCCACTATCAGATAGGTTTATAACGCCTAGCATCGGTGGTTGTCACCGCCAGCTAGATGAATTTGAGTCTTTCTTATCAAAAAAAACGACAAAAGGGCAGCATCGGCATGCCCCCAGAACACCACGCCAAGACGGAGACTAGCTCACCAAACACGAATAAAACGAATCCTACCCGTCAGTGTTTCATGTTGGCGAACGAGCTTTCCGTTCCACTCATGTACTTCACGGGTGCTTTATCCGGACCTGGAGCATTCTCCGGATCTGTACGGCATGAGCTCTAAGCTGTATCCGAGGCCTGTAAACTCTGCAACACTTTGTGGACGCGATGCAGCACCTCGGCCGACGTCGGTCGCTTCTTGGCCTCCAGATCCACGCAGTCACGCCCGAGCTCCACCAGATCAGGATGCGCTTGCTCCGAGAACGAGATCTGGAGGCGACCAAGCGCCACCATCTGCAAGATCGCGGAGTCCGGGAGTTGTTGGCCCGTGTTCGCTTCTCTTGCATCCGCGTACGGCATTTTCTGCGTGTCGAGCTCGGATAACACAACGCCAAACGAAAACACGTCGGCCTTCTCGTCGTACCGCTCGCCCAGCATGACTTCCGGGGCCATCCACAACGACGTACCGACACCACCTGTCATGGTCGAGTCGGCTCGCTCTCGAGAAACGCCAAAGTCCGTCAGCTTGGCGTCGTACTTGGCATCTAGCAGGATGTTCTTCGACTTGAGATCACGATGCACCAATACTGGCTGTAACGAGTGTAAATACGTCAGTGCATGTGCGACGTGGAGCGCGATCTTGACCTTGTCGGTATCAAATCCTTGCGGACGGTGCTCGTCTCGATCCCATCGTGACAAAACTGACCGTAGATCGCCGTTCTCCATGTACTCGACGATCGCACAGGCGTCACTCAAAGCGTTCCATGCAACACCAATGAACCGGACGATGCGCTCGTGCTCGAGCGTGGACATGAGCTTGATCTCGCTGAGGAAGACGTCGATCTGGGTGAGATCTTTGCGGCGCGCTGGTAGGAGTTGCTTGATCGCGACGGTCTCACCTCGGTAGGTTCCCTTGTAGACTTCTCCGTAGCCGCCGTGGCTGAGTAGTGGGCCGAAGAAGACCGCGTCGTACGGAACGCGCACCGCCAGTAGCACGGGGTCGTCCCACATGGCCGTTTCCGAAGTCGGTAGCGTGCGAGCATCGTGGGTCGTACTGCTGGGCCTCCCAGCCGTTGATCCTGTCGTTCCTGGCGTAGACTGGGCAGCCTGACCACTCCTTGCGCTGAGAACGGGCGTAGGGGTCGATATCGATGACGGCAGCGCCTTGTACGCTCCGCTTGGCTCTCCAAGAGGCGACATGGGCGTGGCAGCGACCGCAGCGTGGGGAGGCTCGTTCTTGGCGGCTTCTCGTCGTCGCTGACTGCGTTTGATGGCTGTGAAGACACCGATCGCGACCACCACGACCACGCCGCCGACGACCGCGCTGATGAGACCGACCTTGCTGTTCGACTTGCTCTCTGTGGACGTGTCTGCAGAACAAAAACACAAGATGAACAATTTTAGTCCGCACAATAGAGCAAAAACTCCTGGACCCCGTAAACGATCAGTACTGTACGTACTCGTGTCTGTTGCCTGCTTGTCCTTGTTGCCGTTGATGCTATTGGGACGGGGCGTGTCGGGCATCGCTGTGGTCGGACTTGGTGTGGCGTCGGTCGCTGGTGCAGCCGTTCCGTTCGGCGCGATGGTCGTCGCATTGGGGTTTATCGTGTTCATCACGCCGCCGCTGGGCGCGCAGAGCCCGAACGCGTACCGCACGAGTTGCGCGTACGAGATCTCGCGCTCGTCGCGGATCAGCGAGCAGCGCGGGATCGCGACCCGCTGCAGCTTCTGGATGAGTTTGACGCAGTCGCACAGCGAGCGCCGCTCGGACGGCGTGGGCAGCGCCGCGCTGGCCCACTTGTACGTCGACCTGAGCGCGCAGTCGCTCGACTCGGCCGAGATAACGGCCGCGAACGGCGAGAGGTCCACCGTCTCGCAGCGCGCGTACGTCGAATTGGGTGCGTCCGGCGCGAGCGTCTCTTCCGCCACGGGCACCGCGCGATGCGGCGGCGTGGAGACCTCCGCGGAGGACGCGAGGGAGACGCCGAGCGTCCACAGGAGCCACCATTTCCAGCGACAGCCCATGGCAATCGGATCTGATGATGTGGGCGCTCTATCCGGTTGTTGCGTCTAACCTTCGGTTGGCGGGAGAATTGGGTCGTTGGGAGGGAACCCCACCGTCTCGCATTTCTTTTTGTTCCATCATTTTTGTTCTGCGATGTGCCCAACGAAACGTCAAAATGGTGCTTTGCGTAGAGACGGTCGATCAAGGCGAGTGTGGCCAGTCGGGGAGATGAGCCCGTTGAACCCGTCCACATGTGGCTAGAACGGCACCAACCCATGACGAAAAACTTCCTGACCGTGGTTTAGGCACCTTGTTGAGGCGTTTCATTGGCTATATCAGCACCTGTTTAAGTTAAGTAACTGGTATTTAAGATGTTATAACCGCACAGATCATTCCTTCAAGTTGAAGCGAGCTTTCCCTTTCAAGGTCCCCAACAACGACCAAGCCCCCCTACAAGCTGCGGAAAACCTGGTGCACGCGGTGCAGCAGCTCTGCCGAGGTCGGACGTGCCTTGGCGTCCAACTGCACGCAGTCGCGGCCGAGCTGCACGAGGTCGGGGTGCGCGTGCTCCGTGAACGCGATCTGGAGCCGGCCCAGCGAGACCATCTGGAGGATCGCCGAGTCGGCCACTTTGCGGTCCGTGCCGGTCTCCTTGGCGTGGTCGTAAGGAAGCTTCTGCGTGTCAAGCTCTGACAACACGACCCCGAACGAAAACACGTCGGCCTTCTCGTCGTACCGCTCGCCCAGCATGACTTCCGGAGCCATCCACAGCGAACTGCCCACACCGCCAGTCATCGTCGAGTCCGCTCGCTCGCGAGAGACGCCAAAGTCGGTCAGCTTGGCGTCGTAGCTCGCGTTGAGGAGAATGTTCTTCGACTTGAGGTCGCGGTGGACGACCACTGGCTGTAAGGAGTGGAGGTACGTCAGCGCGTGTGCGATGTGGAGCGCGACCTTGACCTTGTCGGCGTCGAAACCCTGCGGACGGTGCTCGTCTCGATCCCATCGTGACAAAACCGACCGTAGATCGCCGTTCTCCATGTACTCGACGATCACACAGGCATCGCTCAGGGAGTTCCACGCAACACCTAGAAACCTGATGATCCGTTCGTGCTCCAGCGTGGACATGAGCTTGATCTCGCTGAGGAAAGCGTCAATCTGGGTGAGATCCTTGCGTCGCTCGGGCAGTAGCTGCTTGATCGCGACGGTTTCTCCCTTATATGTTCCCTTGTAGACTTCGCCATAGCCGCCACGGCTGAGCAACGGCCCGAAGAACACCGTGTCATACGGGATCCGTACTGCGAGAAGTACGGGGTCGTCCCACATGCCCATTTGAGAGGCGCGCATGTCATAATGCGGACCTGGAACGCCGCTGCTGCCCGTGGAGGCGGCGGTTCGCTGCGTGGACTGCACAGTAGCGATCGGTTTTCCTGTGGTCACCGGGTACGCTGGTGCTGTGGTCGTTCCTGCCGGCGACACGGCTACGTAGTCGTTGCTCGATCCGTCGAGCGGTGAGAGCGGCATGGCCTGGATCACGTCCTGGTCGCCGTCCTGGTTGGTCTCGTCCTTGGCCGCGGCGCGGCGCCTCTGTCGTTGCTTGACGACGACGAATGCGACGATCGCACCGACAACCACCAAAGCAACGAGGATGCCGACGATGACTCCAGTCTTGCTCTTGCTCTTGGCTTTTGGCTCCGTTACTACTGATTAGGAACAACACGAACGAAATCTTCTTAGCCACATACGCACCCACGCCGCGAAGAAAGCAATCAAACGAACCTGTGTCGACGGATGAAGAAGGCGGAAGATCGCTGGTATCGGCTTTGCTGGGGCTGGTTGTGGTCGCCGACGCCTTGCTACCGTCAAGGCTGCAGAGCCCAAACGCGTACCGGACGAGCTGTGCATACGAGATCTCGCGGCCGTCCCGGAAGAGCGAGCAGCGCGGCACCTTGACCTTCTGGAGCTTGGCGATGAGGTCCGTGCAGCTGCAGAGCTCGCGCCGCTCCGTGGCTGTCGGGAGCGCCGAGCCCGTCCACATGTACGAGGTCTTGATCGCGCACTCGTCCGACTGTTTCGCAATCGCCGCCGTGAACACCGAGAGGTCGAGCGTCGCGCACAGCGAGTAGTACGTCGAGCCGGCGCCGGGCACGGCCGTGTCCTCGTAGACAGGGACCTCCCGAGACGATGAACGCAGCGCCGGCGTCGCGCAGACCGCCGAGGCCGCGAGTGCCGCGCAGGCGAGCGAGAGGAGGCGACGCATTTTGGGCTCCGTGAGAATGGAGAATTGATTCCGCTGCTCTCCGAAAAAATATGTTCCAAACACCGCGTTTCTTGCGGAGCGGAGGTTGGCTGGAGGCGATTCCGTTCTTTTTTGTTCTCGAGGAGAATGGACGAATCGGTTCCGCAACCACGTCAACCCAACGTTCAAGGATCTGGGAAGTGTGTGGCCAGTGGTGTCACTGTGGTCAGCTGGCTCCAACCGACGTTGAACCCATTTGTCGGGGGATACATAGGGCTAGGGATACGTTTTGTCCTGTTACCACTCACGGAACATTTTCTGTGAACTTCTCGTGCTCCAGGATTGGCTTATTCTGTGCTTGTATAGCACACGACACGTTTATTGTCCGGATTTAATACGGTAGTTATAACTCTTAATGACCATGATGACGCACCTACGATTTCTGCTTGACGACGACGGATTCTGGAGCAGGTGCCGAAGGCGTTGGCGGCATCTCTAGGAACGTGGCTGCGGCGCTCACGCCTAGCGGCGAGAGCTCTTCTCCCTGGACGTCCAGTGCCGCGCGCGCTCCGCCAGCCTCGACGTCACTGTTGTGGTTGTCGCTCGGCTTGCCCTGGAATGCGAATTGGTCGCCACTGGTGGCTTTGTAGGTGTTGTTCTTCCTTTTCTTGCGGACCACGAACGCCGCGATCGCCGAGACGACACCAACGGCCGCGACGATGCCCACGATCAGTCCTGCCTTGCTCTTCTTGCCCTTCTTGCTCGAGGAGGAAGTGGACGTGTCCAGGTCGAAAGAGGGGGAGTACGTGTAGGTCGGTGCGTAGGTATAGGGCGCGTAGGTCGGCGCGTACGTGGAGGGGGTATCGTCGTAGTACGAAGGCGTCTTGGAAGGTGTGGGTGTCGCTGTTGGCGCGGCGGTTCTCGTGGTTGTTGTACTGGTGGTCGACGACGACGTTGAGCTCGAGCTGGTGGTGCTGCTGCTGCTTGAGGAGCAGTATCCCAATGCGAACTCGATCAGGCTCTTGTACGAATACGAGTCGGTCGTTCCGTCCGAGAGCGATATGCGATAGAGCACACAATGCGGCGCGCGGATCGTCTGGACCTTGGCGATGAGCAGTTTGCACGCGCACATCTCCTGGCGCTGGGCGTTCGTGGGCAAGAAGCCGCTGTCCCAGTTGTACGTGGTGCGCGGCGCGCAGTCGTTGTACTCGTCGATAATCGACATCACGTACGGCGTGAGCTCGCTTTGCGTGCACGGATAGTAGGTGCTTCCAGCCACCTCGGGGATCGAGAGCGCACGGACATCCTGGGTCGAAGTCCAGAGGGCCAAGGCGACGGCAGATACCGCTTTCAAACGACGCGACTTGGGCATGACGGAGGGCGATGTGAGCAAGGTCGCACAGATTCTGGAGTGAGAGTCGGTATGCCCAATGCCGGGGCGGCTGTTCGACGCCCCCAACGGTGGCGGGCGGGAGTCCGTGCTCAGGCTCCATCCACACTGTCGACCACGGTGCCACGGCAGCCGGCGAAGAAGAAGGCCAGCAGGATCGGTCAAGAGCGTGGGCGCCCACCCACCATTGGTGGGCCACCACCACTTCAGAAGGCGAGGCGGGGGCGTGCGTACAGTGCTTGCGTGAGTGTGTGTACAGTACTGTAGAGTACGGATGGTTGACTTGGTCGCAGATTCAGCGCATCTTCAAATTGAAGATGCGGGTACCGTACTGAAGACTTCAAAGTCGAACCTCCCGTTTGGTGGCAGCAAAATGCACACCACCGCTGGCTCCAAGGTCCACTTGACCGTTCGTCCAAGTGGGTGGCACAACGTGGAACTCGAGATCTCGCACCAAATCTGAAGAGCACCCCTCACGCTAATTCCGTCGTGGGTGACCGGTACAATCCTCCCTCGCAGACAGCAAACCACGTTCCGAGCAATTGATCAAAAGCGTTCGTATTCCCGACGATTGATATGGGTTTCACCTCACAACAAACATACAAGATCTCTGATAAAAGGAGCCACTCGCCGCGCGATCAACGCTTGTCGCTCTATACTATGTGCTTGTACTCGGGTGCCGATGGCGAGGGGGGCATCTTCGCGTACGCTGTGCCCGCACCCAGCGGCGACAGCTCCCCTTGCACACCCACAGCCGCATGCACGACGCCCGCCTCGGCGTCGCTGTCGAGGCTGTTTGTGCTGTCACTAGGCTTGCCCGAGGGTACCATCCGGTCACTTCTCGTGGCTTTGTTGGCGTTGCTCTTCTTCTTCTTGCGCACTACGAACGCTGCGATCGCCGCCACGACACCAACAGCCACCAGGATACCTACAATCAAACCAGTCTTGCTCTTGCTCTTCTTGCTCGAGGAGGACGTCGACGTGTCCAGGTCGAACGACGGAGAGTACGTGAACGGTGTGTAGGTCGGGAGCGTGTCGTAGTAGGAGGGTGTCTTGGAGGGCGTTGGCGTCGTCGCGGGCGCGTTGGTTCTCGTTGTCGTGGTGCTAGTGGTGGTCGAGGTTGTGGAGCTGCTGCTGGTCGTGCAGAGTCCAAACGTGAACTCGACCAGATCCTGGTACGAGTAGAACCCCCCAGAGTTGGTCTCGGGCGACTCGCGATAGAACCCGCAGTGCGGCAGCGTGACCTGCTGGAGCTTGTTGATCAGCAGCGTGCACGAGCACAGCGCTTGGCGCTCGGCCTTCGTGGGCAAGTACTTGCTGTTCCAGTCGTACGTGCTCCGCATCGCGCAGTCGCTCGACTCGGCCACGATCTTGCTCTCGAGCGGCAACAGTTCTTCAACCGAGCAGGGCTCGTAGCCGCTTCCGGAGCCTTCCGTGACCGAGATGGCGCGGACATCCGAGCCGGTGGCCAAGGCCGCGACGGCCAGCGTGAGGACGAGTCGGCGAGCCATGTTGATACGAAGCTGGAGGTTGACAAATGAGCCCGGAGCCGCGGGCCGTCCCCACAGTATCGAACGAATCGTGGGCAGAGAAACGAAATGGATCGCCGCCTGCGCGACAAAGCCTTCTGTTGCAGAATCTGCTTGCTGCGTGGGGCCAGTGCGATCCGTCAAGTGCGTGAGCTTGCGTACCCATTCGCGGAGACGAGCCATCCCGAGTGAACCCATCTTGATTAAGTGGACCGACCAATATTGCGTAGCAACTACGTTCGGATGTACTAATATAGCACAGTCAGCGTCGGACCCTGGCCAGTTCCCCCGGTTTCGCCAAAATTTTGAGAGCGGCGAAATGAGCCTTGGCGAAGATTTTTCGCCCACGCTCACTTTAGAAGCGTGAGCGGCGGCCAGGACTTCGTGATTCGTATTCGGGTGTGTGACTCGTTGAAGCAAAGCACCAAAGGCCAATCATTCCCTCTTGCACGTTCTTGAGTGCCTGCACTAGTGTAGTGTAGGTCACGATAGAAACTTCAGCCGGTTGCTCTGCGCTGCAGAGTCTGCGCGCCGCTTCCACTAGGTAGGTTTTGTCGCCTAACGCATCCATGACGCCCGTTCACCCCACGGACGTGAGAATTGACACTCGAACAGCATAAAGGCTCATTTGCAACCTCGACTCGCTTGTGGGCTCACGAAACTAGGCTAATAAGAGGCCAGTCCACATCCTGTACCTACCGGTACGGGACATACAGTCATACCCGCGTGTGTTGGGCGGGAAAGGCCATGGCCGACGCCGCGGAGCCGCTCGTGGCGCCGCACTGCGTGCGCTGCGCGTTCCGCGAGGCGCCCGTCGTGTGCGCGCGCTGCGAGGCCAACGAGTACTGCAGCGCCGCGCACCAGAAGGACGACACGCAGCGCCACCGCAAGGGCCAGTGCCGCGCCGTGCTCGAGGCGCGCGAGGCGCTGCGCTCGACGCCGGCGGACGCCATGTTCCTGCCCGCGGACGTGTTTAACGAGGGCGTGGCTACCTGAACGCGCTCGAGGAGTCCAGCGACGCGCTGCGGCTCGACGAGGAGGACCACCTGGAGTTACGGCAGCCCGTACCGGCGCTGTTGATCTTGATGGGCCGGTTCCAAGACGCGTATGACTTTATTCGCTTCTGGGCGACTTATGAGGACGAAGAAGAGCAGGAAGAAATGGAGAACGACGCCGTGGGCGAGGACACCTCGGTCGCGCCCTGTTTCCGCAAGCACGGCGCGCCGATGACCGAGTCGCTGGACGTGTTCAAGAACTCGCCGACCGTGCCGGTGCTCCATTTGTGCGCACTCACGTTTCTCAAGCTGATGGTGAAGTTTGGCATCCTGGGCGCTCTGGAGAAGTTGCGGTCCAACGACCAAACGGCTCGACAAGATACGCTCGAGTTTCTGGAGTCCAACGGGCTACCGACGAGTGAGAACGAGCTCACGGCGCTGGCGAAGGACAGGAGAGACAGGCCATCGAGGCGTGTTTCATGGTGCTAGAGCGCGACAAAATGGTCTGGTGGCCCATCTACATGCCCAAGATGATCAACGCCGAGGTGCACCGATGGCTCACGGCCTACGCCGACATGTACCACTGGTTCCCGCCGGCGCTCGAGGCTGTGTACAATTACGGCACCAGACCGAGCTCGAGGCGGCGCTGGCCGCGTTTCATCAGCCTTAAATGAAAGGAAAACAGAGTCTTCTCTGTATTTCGATAAACGTTGTTGCAAAGCACATCAGCAGCATTGTTTCTTGTGCAATGACGTATCCCGAAGTACTTCGCTCGAGTCTGATTCAAAACACTTTCCTCTACTCCTCCCAGTTCGCTTGCTTCAGCCCTGGAGCTGCAGAGCGACGTAGCCGATCGCGTAGGGCGTCGTGTGCCAGAGCTTGGCGTACACCTCGAGGTGTTGGCGAACTTCGTCCGGTGAGCCGAGACTGTAGAAGCTTGGTGGGGAGCGCAGCATCGCTACGGGGTCGAGCAGCGCCGGCCACAAATGAGTGTTCTGGCTGTGAGCCAGATTGTACGCCTGCTTGGCCTGCTCGAGCAGCTTCTCATGAAGCGCCTGGAGCTCATTGACTTCCGTGGGCAAGTTGTTCGCGCGCAGAAATTCCAACAGCGAAGCCTTTGTGGCTGCCGCCGCCGCCGGGTCGGATAGCTGCTTCACGGCGCCATTCAAGCCGAACGCCGTCGTGAGCTTGATAAAAGTGAGCGCCGAGCGGTGGAAAATTGACTCGACGTACGGCTTGAGAGAGAAATCCACCGGGTCCGTCGGGTTCATCTTGGTCGGACGCAGACACGGCACGATCCGCGGAGGTCTGTCCCCACCCTGGTCGCGTCTTCACGTCCTTCGTCTCCTTCCACGTCCTCGTCTTCTGCGTCCTCCGCCTCCTCCGCCTCGTTCTCGCTGACATGTCGTCGTGGTTTCCGGCCCAGTAGTAGATAAAGTCGTACGCCTCCTGCACTTTACCCAGCAGCAGCATGAGCGCCGGCACGACCTCGCGCACGCCCTGGTGGTCCTGCTCGTCGAGTGTGAGACACTCACTGGCCTCCTTGAGCGCCAGCTCGGTCGCGAGCGCCGAGCCGTGTGCTGCGGTACACTGTGCACCCCAAGCTCGAGAACTTCATGTTCACCGCCACCAGCGCGTCGATCAGCATGAACTTGGCGCGCATGTACGGACGCGTCTCCAGCACGAGCCAGAAGTCGCCCACGCACGCCTCAAACACCTCGCCCGGCGCCATAGAGTCCACTTCCATGCGCCGCAGTTTCTAGTCCTCCGCGGCAAAGTACTTGCGCGCCGCGACGACCTGGCGGCACGCCTTCCCGTGGCGGCGAAGGTCGGCCGCGCAGTGCGCGGTGCTGCAGTACTGGGCGGCCTTGCACTTGGTGCACTTGGCCCGGAGCGCCGTCGGCGCGTGCGCGCCGCAGAGCGCGTATTGCGGCACGAGCGGCATGGTTCTAGAATTCGTTTTGCGTGTCACGAACGCACGTCTGATCCCCGCCCAGCAGGCCGATTTTGGAGGAGTTGGCCTACTGAGACTAAATAGCATCACCTGGTTGATGAACCCATGAGACTTCCGCATGGATTAGCGTGTCTTTTGTGGTAGCGAGTCTCTGCCATATCAAACGATGAGCTTTGTGGCTACGTGTATGGTACGTATCTAGACCAGGAACTGACAATGATCGAAATGCCGTTCGTTGTTTGTTGTTGAGTTGATTTGCAGGGCCGCAGAATGAACTAGGCCACCACTCCGACGGTACCCGCACTCCTGGTCGTCTCACTCCCCCCTAACTTCATCTTTGCAGCTGCTTGGCGATGAAGTCAACCGCGTAGGGCGTCGAGTGCCACAGCTTGGCGTACACCGGAAGGTACAAACGGACCTCGCCGGCCGAGCCTCGCGCATCCGAGGACCACAAGCTGTTGAGCATAGTCGTGGGGTCCAGCAAGATCGGCCAGAGGTGCGGGTTGTAGTTGCGGGCCATATCGAACGTCTGCTTGGCCTGCTGAAGCACGTTCTGGTGGAGCGCCTGGAGCTGCGCTTCATCAGTCGGCAGGTTGTTGGCCTGAAGAAACTCGCGCAGCAGCGCGTTCGCTTGGTCATCAAACGGCGGGTTTGTGAGCTGCTGCAGAGCGCCGTTGAGCTCGTAGGCAGTTGTGAGTTTGATGTACGTGAGAGCCGAGCGGTGGAAGACCGAGTCCACAAAAGGCTTCACGAAGAAATCCACCGGGTCCGTCGGGTTCATCTTCGTCGGGCGCAGACACGGCACGCTTCTTGTCCTCCTTGGCGAAGTTCTTGCGCGCCGCGACGACCTTGCAGCAGGCTTTGCCGTGGCGCGTGGCGTCATCCGCCAAGTGCTCGGTGCTGCAGTACATAACGAGCTTGCACTTGGTGCACTTGACCTTGAGCGGCGTCGGCGCGCGCGCCGCGCAGAGTTCGCACTGCGGCACCAGCGGCGCCGGCATCTTGTCCCGTGGTGTGAGGTCACGAGAGACTTTCACGAGTTGAGGAGACCCATGCGGTCCCGAGTCGTCCAGTTCTCCCGCCCAAAATACTGATTTCGGAGCCAGACCAGGCTAAATAAAAAATATAGATACCAAGCCAGCCTAATCGAAATTGAAGCCATTCTGAATTTCACCGGTCGAATGAATTCGCCTGACCCATGGCGAGTGTTTCTGTGGTGGTTACATGCAGCCAGGACAGAGGCTTTTTTGAACGACGCTAATGATAAAGGACGTGGGAGGCGATCAATCCGCGTTGATCCCCACTGTGAAGTGCTGGAGACCTCCACGAGCTGCGTTTACGCCGAGCCGCCCCAGCCGCGCACGATGCCGTCGTACGCGGCCTTGCGCTTGACCTGCGAGCCGCGGCCGCTGGGCTGGTAGAACGGGCACGGGAGGTCGTTCGGGATCCACGAGTACTGGTCCGAGAAGTCCCAGACCGTGACGCCCACGCAGCCGACGAGCTCCTTGCACGCCTGGATCGTGTTCTGGTAGTCGGTCGCCTGCTGGCGCTGCGCCGCGGTGGTCGGGCTGATCGGGTTCGGCGCCGGGAAGGCCGACTGGAAACGGATGTCGAGCTCCGTGATCGCGACCTCGAGGCCCAAGTCCGTGAAGCGCTTCATGTTGGCGATCTGGTTGTCCTTGGAGGCCACCTGGCCGACAATGAGGTGCGCCTGGAAGCCCATGCCGTTGATCTCGATGCCCTGGTTCTTGAGGAACTTGACAATGTTGTTCAGCGCGCCCGTCGACTTGCCGTTGATGGTGTCGGTGTTGTAGTCGTTGTAGTAGAGCTTGGTGTTCAATCCGAGCTGCTTCTTCACGGCCGAGGCCGTCTGGAACGCCACCTTGATGTACTCGGTGCCAGTCTTCTGGTACCAGAAGCTCTGGCGGTAGGAGCCGTCTTCGTTCAGCGCCTCGTTCAGCACATCCCAGTGCGAGCACGAGTTGCCGTAGTGGGTCATCACCTGCGTAATGTGGTTGCGCATGGCGTTGAGCAGATCGTCGCGGCCGAGGTTCTGGACCCACTGCGGCGCCTGCGAGTGCCACACGAGCGCGTGGCAGCGCACCTTGGCGCCGATCTTCTTGGCCTCGTTGACCAGTTGGTCTCCGCGCGAGTACTGGAAGTTGCCACGGGACGGCTCGGTCGCGTCCCACTTCATGGCGTTCGCGGGCGTGAGGTAACCCCAGTCCTTGCCGTTGTCAAGCGCACTCAGGTACTGGCCGTCACCGCCGCTGAGGTCCGTGGCCGTGCCCATGTACTTGCCGGTGTTCTTGGCCAGGTCGTTCAGGCCCTGCGAGCCCGAGTAGGTGGAGCCGATGACCGCGTCGGCCGAGACGAGGCCCGCAACACTGGCGGCGGCGGCGAGAATGGCGACGAAGCGCGTGAGCATCTTGAGTAGGGGTTGCTTGGGTGGGAGCTTGTGGGCTGGAAGGCAAGAAGCAAAGTGACCTCACGAACGCCTTCCGGGCTATCGATCGACCCCGGGGTCACCGGGTGGGTGCCTGTCCTGAGGGAGGCTACGCTTGCTCTGGCCGCCGTGCGAGGCAGATCTCTGTGGCGTGCTTGGTGAGCAGATGGCGTGGTCCCCTCGAATGCTTCCCATCCGGCGCCACACGTTCGCAGCGCAAATACTACAGTAAATGCGCTTTGGTCGTTGGTGAGCTCGAGTGTATAGCCAGGGCGCGGAGGCACTACCGTAGTTGAAGTTGGTCCATAGTACACGGTGACCGACCGTCTTTCTTCTTGCAGCGAGACTCAGGATTCTCCTTCGCTTGTGCTGCCTCTGGTTCTCTTCGCCCGATCACTGGGATCGATGGGGGAAGCGCTGCGATCCTTGGAAAATTTTCGGCCGCTTCGCAAACTTCAAGGCTTTGAAGAAACTGAGCAAAGCTGTGATACGTCGAGTCGATCCACAGGTCGGACTTTCCCCTGGAGCCCGGTGACGCCTCCACAGGCATCTATACACTAGATAGGATCTGTGCAGCCTGACCGGAACCTCAAGCGCCATCCAAGTCGGTGGTGGCCATACGGTTCAAGCACTGGTAGCGGTCTAACAATCGGACGTGGGGGCATTCCGAGTGCTGATACCATGGGCTTGGGAGACAGAGAGCCATTACGTATTTCTATGTTCTGTGAGCGAGTGTATTTACCGATCGTTGAAGCGCCGGAAGATCTCGTCTCGATCTGCTTCGAGCTCAGGCTGGTCCGCCGTCGGGGCAGTTTGTGGATTCGATGGCATGATGGTTCCGTGACCATAGGGCTGGCTTTCCGCCCGACGATGGGACGCACATCACGTCATCTCCAGTGAGATGGATTTCAAAGCCCCTTAGGAGCCATGCTCATCCTGGGATGTGCCATGCCGGTGCCGCGTGTGCCTCAGATTTGGCTCAGCGAAAGCAACATCCGTACCAGCCATCTCCACGCACGCGTCTTCAACAGACTCATCGACCCTGGTACAGTAGTTACCGGACGTGCAGGAAGATGTGGGTGAATAGACGGTGCCGGCTTTTAGTTGAAAGGCTGGTGAACATGAGCGACGCTTTCGACGGCGCGAGAAGTGATCGATTTTTCACGGCGCCGCCAAACACAATCATGAAGCGGTCGCGATCCGATGATGCCTGGCTCGCTCGTAACGCCACGTCCCGACGTCTCAAGTGGATGTAGCGACTTCGTTGCTCCACAAATCCGATCCTAATGGATGGTGCAATGGAATTCGTACTGAGAATGAGTGAGGCCTCCAGGCGCATGCATCCCCAGCTTCTCTCTTCGAATGGGAGACGCGCCTACCGAGCCCTGAAGAACTACTACTACGTAGTACGTAGGGGTATTGCTCAACCGGAGATCGTGAACTACTGTTCAACCGGAGACCCAGAGATGCTGGGAGAGAGAAGAAACCCGAACGTACGATGAGTGCGATGTATTGCATGTAACCAAAGTCTGACCGTGCGATGCTATCCGACCACTCAATACACTACTACGTAGTACAATTGCAAATGGGAAGAGATGCGAAGGCGACGTGTGGAATCAAAACCCCGCCCTTTTTTTTAGAGCGGGCTTCCGGTCTCCCCAATGACGGCTGATACTCTCGTTTAGCACGCCTGGTAGCCCCAGCCACGCACGATACCGTCGTACGCGGCCTTGCGCTTGACCTCGGAGCCACGTCCGCCAGGCTGGTAGAACGGACACGGCAGGTCGTTCGTGATCCACGTCCACTGGTCGGAGAAGTCCCACACAGTCACGCCCAGGCAGCCGGGAAGGTTCTTGCAGGCCGCGATGGTGTTCTGGTAGTCGGTGGCCTGCTGCCACTGCTGGGTCTCGGTCGGGTGGGCCAGGGTCGGCGCCGGGAACGCCTCCTGGAAGCGAATGTCAAGCTCCGTGATCGCGACCTCCAGTCCCAGGTCCGTGAAGCGCTTCATGCTGGCGATCTGGTTGGCTTCGGACTCGACCTGGCCCACGATCAAGTGGCCCTGGATGCCCATGCCGTTGATCTCGATGCTCTGGTTCTGGAGGAACTTGATGACGTTGTTAATGACACCCGTGGTCTTGGGGCTGATCCGGTCAGTGTTGTAGTCGTTGTAGAACAGCTTGGTCTTGAGCCCAAGCTGCTTCTTGACCGCGGAGGCCGTCTGGAACGCCACCTTGATGAACTCGGTGCCCGTCTTCTTGTACCAGAAGCTCTGGCGGTACGAGCCGTCCTCCTCGATGGCCTCGTTCAGCACGTCCCAGTGCGAGCACGAGTCGCCAAAGTGGGTCATCACCTTGGTGATGTGGTTCTTGAGCGCCTCGAGCAATTCCTCGCGGCCGAGGTCCTGCACCCACTGCGGGGTCTGCGAGTGCCACACGAGCACGTGGCAGCGCGCCTTGGCGCCGATCTTGTTGGCCTGCGCGATCAACGCATCGCCGTTCTCGAACGTGAACGTGTTGGGCGTCGGCTCGGTGGACTCCCACTACAACAGAAGCGATTAGAATCAACCGGGGACCAGAGAGAGATGTAGGAGGGCGTCCAGCACGAACCTTCATGGCGTTCGCGGGCGTGAGCCAGCCCCAGTCCTTGGCGTTGCCGAGCACCTTGAGGTACGGCGCGTCGACCGTGCTGGACGGCAGCTCCGTGGCGGTACCCATGTATTTGCCCGAGCGCTTGGCGAGGTCGTTGAGACCTTCGTCGCCGCCGTAGGTGGCCTCGATGATCGGGTCGACGGCGTTGGCGGCGCCAATGGCGCACACAGCCGCGGCAAGGATGGCGAGGACGCGCATGGCGTTGCTTGAGGGCCAGGAGATCGAGAAGTACTGGGTAGTCAAAGGCAAATGCCGAACTGATCCGTTTCAAGAAGAAAGGATTCGACGGCTTTCGCGTTCAAGAATCCAGAGTCTCCACGGCAGGCCCCTTGCTGATACGATGCCAATCTCGCTTGAATCGAACGCCAGAGGCACTAATCGCACCCAAGATATCCGAGCCCACAGACTCCCTAAGCGTCGTTAGACTCGGTCTCGAGCGGCGTCCTACACCAGTATATCAGTGTCTTCGGTCGTGGAGGCAACTGTGGTGCATTGCAGCAAGGCACGAAGGCCGGTCGGCGTGCTTCCCATCGTGTCAGGGCCCTTCAAGAACGCCTTCCTGGCAAGTTGATGTGCGAGTAGAGACGTGGCACGAAAGATAGCGAAGTCGTGGAATCAGGAAGCATTCCCTCGTTCACTTTGATTGTCTCGTTGGGGGGAGTCCTCCGGAATGACCTCGTTTCGAATCCCCACGGTTTGCTTGCCCAAACGCACGGAGCCGGAAACCCAAACCCAGGCTTTGGTTTGCCGCACTTGGAGTGTACAGATCTCACGTGTCAGGCAAACTGAAGTCTTTTACACACCATTACCTAGTTATCTGACCTACGTACTGCAGTTTTACTGGGTGCTGTCGCTTTGAGCGTCTTGCAGTCTCGGTGAAGCGGAGAGTTCAGCAGTCACGAGACCAAATTCACTGTGTATCACAATGTGAGTGTACAGAGAGTCAGGCTCCATCCTGCTCTCGCTGGATGGGATGGCACATCTCCTCATCTCACCCCAAGACGACTCACGCCGGTGCAGCAAAACACCAGATGTAGTCGCCAACCCGATCTTCCGATCCGCGCACTTCAACCGCACGCATCCCACCGCAGGGGCTTCGCACTCGCAAATGTGGCCTGCAGGAACATGTGGGTGAATCAATCCGCTCCTACTGTACGCAAGGAAGACAGTGATACTACGTGCTCGCACATCCTTCGGTCTTCAAGCCACATACAAAAAAAGGAAAGTTCTGGACCATACTACAGTAGTATAGGAGACTCGGCGCGTGCTGAGCCCAGCACGACAATCACAGCACGCGTTGGCGGCCTTGGGGGAACAAAAGTCACCCATCAAGCCTCCTTAACGCGCATGGAGTGCTTGGAATCCCATGCCCAGACTGGCCCCCAGTGTCACCGCCACCGTTCCTCCTGGAAGCCATCACATTAGGCCTGGACGACCAAATTAGCTTGGCTTGGTATTCGTCTGCAGGACTAAAAGACGAAGCCAACCTAATGCTGTCTCTCGCCCCTTTTTCAAGGTGAAGAACAAACCCGAAGGTGAATATGGAGACTGACCGCGTCGTCGCCTCTCGCTCTGCGACCAGCAGCCCGCCGTGTCGCGTGCGCCGCGCGTGCGCCGTGTGCGACGATCCGCATCGCAGCGGCGCGCCCGTCGCCTGCGCGCGCTGCCGGCTCGTGTACTACTGCTCCAAAGCGCATCGCAGCGCCGACGCCGCGCGCCACCAGCCGCTCTGCGTGGCGCTGTCCACGCTTCACCAGCAGCTCCGTCGCCAGCAGCGCGGGCTCCGCGGCGAGCTGAGCGAGTACGTTGGTCTTTACTGGGGCTTCTACGAGGCGCGCGGCTTTCTGCGCACCAAGATGGAGATGGTGCACGTGTACCGGCGCCTGGGGACGCCCGAGGCGCGTGAGAAGGCGCTGGAGGAGGCGCTGGACTTGCTGCGGCTCGCGCGCGCCGACCCGATGGCCGTGCGGTACGTGGTTCCGGCGCTGCTGTTACAGTTGGGGAGAGTCCAAGCGTGTTACGACTTTATCAAGTGGTGGGCCGTGGCGTTGGCGGATGAGAACTACAGCTTCCGCGACATGGAGATGTCGTTCCTCTCGCTCAAAGGCGCCGACATGGCCGAGTCGATTGCGTTTGTGGACGTCCTGTCGCTCGCGCACAGCCTGGCGTTCGTGGTGGTCAAGTTAAACGTGTGGAGAGTGCTCTGGGAGGCGACCCAGGCGGAGCGCGTGGGAAGACAATACGCTGTGCCGACGCCTGTGGTTCGCAATATCCAGGGTTTGCTGGGGTGCTCGGAGGTTGTGCTATCCTCCTCCGTTCACCATGCGCTCCAGCGCGTGCGCGCGCACGTTCTAGAGATGATCAAACGCGCACATGAGCTCAATCGCCACGTGTGGGGAGCCGTGCTGGATCCGCAAAAGAAGTTCTCAGACGGACGCACACCTGACGGGTTTGCTGCAGGGAGTAAGGACGAAGCGCGTGTGACTCTCGAAGTGTGGCTCGTTGTGCTGCTGGTGGCGCGAGGGCTGCGAGCAGCAGTCGCGGAAAGTGGTGTCGCGCAGCAATAAAACAACCCAGGATGAAAGAATGAGTTCGGACAAGCGGATCAAGTACATAAGGATGTCAACACCCATCGAGCCAGGGCCCTCTTCACCTCGTAGAGTAATCTTCACACGTAACACATACATTTCGTCGCATCCGTTCTTCTTCCTCGTACTTCGAACCACGACCGACTTCTCGTACGCCGGGAGCGACGAGTTATCGCTCGAGGCTCCTAGAGCTTCTTGGCGTTCTCCTTGATGAAGTCGACACTGTCGCGCCAGAGCAGCGCGTTGGGCACGACCCACAGCTTGATCTCAAAGCGGTCGCCTCGCGCGCGAGCGGCATCGGGTCGAGGACGTACTTCCAGTAATGGACGTTGCGCTGGTGCACAAGTTTGAAGGTCTTTTGCGCTTACTGCTCGAGCTTTTTCTGGAGCGCCTGGAGGTCCGCAAGACTACGTTCTCCTGACTGAAGCAGGAACCCACCGAGCGCATCACCGACAGGCACCGGGAGAGATGCACTCTCCGCGACGACGCGCGCGTTCTCCGCCTCGGCGACTTGCTTCGCGAGCGTCATCTTGATGAACGTGAGCGCGGCCAAGTGGAACACATCGCGCTCGGAGTCGAAATCGTCGGTCGACTCGGTCATGTCGGCGTCCTTGACGCTCAGGTATGGCAGCTCGGTGTTTCCCCAGTCGTACGTGCCGTGCGGATCGCACGTGGCCACCACTTGATGAAGTCGTAGCACTGCTGGAGCTGTCCCAACAGCAGCATGAGGCACGGGATGGCGTCGCGGATACCCATGTTATCCGAGCGACAGAGGCGCAGGCAGTCCATGGCCTCGGCGCCGTGCGCTGGCATCACGGACATTGTGCGGATGAACTCAAACTTGGCGCGCATGTACGGGCACGTCTCGTGGATGCCCCAAAAGTGGCCCACGCCTTCCTCGAAGATGTTCTCCGGTACGAACATGTCCGGCTCAGCGCTGCGCAGCGCCGCCGCTTCGCGCGCGATGAGCTCGCGGCAATGCTGCGCGGCTTGCAGACGCGCTTGTGTGTCGGGAAATCCTGCAACTGGTGGTCGCGCGAGCAGTACACGACGACGCCGCAGCGCGAGCACGTGGGATTCGCGGGCGTCGCGTGGAGCGCGCACACGCCGCACTGCGGCACGAGCGGCGCCATGCTTTAGGGGATAATGACGCAGGGAGTCGGGGAGCTTCGCACTCTAACGATGCTGCGTTTCTTCGCTTGGCTCGGAAAATGTTGCACTTGACTCTGGTGCTGAGCATTATAGCCAATCCAGAGAGTAAACGATGTTGATTGGCTAATTCCAGTGTGACGGGCTCCAAACTCTAGCCCTAGTATAGGCCTTTGGTCTCTCTAATCTAGTACATCTGGCCAGGAGGTCTCACCTCACCAAATCCTCGGACGCGGGAAAACTATGAAGCCGCTCGCGCCGCGATGCAACGAGTGCCAGGCGCCAGCGACGCCCGAGCCGCCCATGTCCACGTGCTCGCGGTGCCAAGTGGTGCTCTACTGCTCCCGCGAGCACCAGCAGGCCGACTTCAGTGGCCACAAGATGCTCTGCAAGCGCGCCAAGGAGTGCTACGACCTACTCGCGCGCGAGGAGCGCGAGCTGCGCGCGCTGCCGGCGGACGAGACGCTGCCGGAGAACGTGTTTGAGACCGGGGTCGGTATGTTCTGGCTTATCGAGCCCACGCGGCCGTACATCGCGCCAAGTACGAGATCATCCGCACTCTGTCGGTGCTCAACTCCCACGGCGCGATGGAGCGCGGGCTCGCCGAGTGCTGGGACGCGCTGCGGCTGTGCTGCGGCGACAATATCGCGATCCGCGAGATCCTGCCGATCATGCAGCTGTCGCTGGGTCGGTTCTAGGAGGACTACGACTTCATCAAGTGGTACGCGACCGCCGACCCGCACGGCACGTACGAGTGGGGCAACCCCGAGGCGCCATTCCTCACGGTGAAGAACGCCGACATGACCGAGTCGATCGCGTGCTTTCAGAAGGAGAGCTCGGTTTTCTTCCTGGGCGCGCTCACGTTCATCAAGGTCACGCTCGCGCTCGAGCTGTGCAAGGTGCTCGACGCGCTCATGACCGCGGACGAGCAGGTCTCCGACGAGGTCGCGGCGTCGCTTGTCCAGTTCTTCGGCACGTCCGCCAAGGGCGTGCCCCGCAAGGTCAGCGAAATCAAGAGCGTGCTGAAGGACCTCATGGAGCAGGCCGAGGCCGCGTTCAAGCTCGTCCACGCGCGCAACCCGAACTACTGGCCGTACATGCTCAACCCGATACCGCTGGTGCAGGAGCCCGACCCGGGCTACTACTCGTTCGGCGACCGCTTCCAGATCAAGATCTGGGTCATGCCCAACGCGTACCTCTGGGCCAACGCGCCCGACTTCGTCGAGCAAAACCTAACGGCGATGAAGCGCCGTTCGTGATGACTGTTTATGGGTAACACGGAGCCTACTCTACATGAGTTTTTTTTTCCTGGGTGGCCGTGTCCAACGAACCCATACTGACACCCAGGGATACTACAGTACAAATGCACTTTACATTGCGGCCACCCTGCCTGCCTCAAGTCGCACTCTCCAATTCCTTTGCCAAGACACACATCACCAAGACCGACCCGGAAGCACTATGGCCGACAGCCCAGCGTTCCTCATCGTGCTCTTCGTGATGGCGCTCTTCATGGTGCTCTGCTGCGTCTTGATGAGCAGCATGAACGACGAGAACACGCCTGCTGAGCTGCCACCAGTCCGAATCATGGCGGTGCCTTCGCCGCATCACGTGTATCCGAACCACACAATCGATGTCGAGAACGGCTACACCGCCATGGCCGCGACGCCATACCAGAACCGGTCGCCCCCCGTGGCTGTCCAATTGTTGCCAGTGAAGACCATCGATGCCTCCACAGCAGGTTTCGTTGCGAGTGCGACGACGAACGAGGCTCAGTCGACCCAGAACTCCTCTCCAGTGTAGTCGTGGAAGCGTAACAAAGGACCAGCACGGCGATCCTACAGACTGGACTCTTGTTCTTGTACTAAACGAAAGCTTGCAACGCTCCATTGATTTCGAGTTCCTTGTCAGTCTTGGGTCCACACGACACGGGCCGGCTCATGACAGGTCTACCGCTTCGTTCGCTCCCCTGCTGAGGGCGAGCTTGAGCGACTTCGCGCCTCCTCCACACGGGCGATCTTCTCACAGCACGTGCGTCCTTATTTAGTGCATGGGCTTCATAATGGGTGCGTTGGACTGTCATGAACTCTGAACCCATCTCTCCTTTAGTCCAACGAACCCATTATGGAAAATGGACACGACAGCGTGTCTCAGCCATCAGTATGCACGTCCACCAGCGCAGGAACCGAGCTTGCACGACGGTTCATTTCCCCAATCTCCATCCACTGCCCACACCAGCCAAGCGGTCCACCACCACCATGCCCTACTACAGCTCGAGCTCAGGGACCGGCCTGGCCGACCACCCGTGGATCATCATTGTCGCCGTCGTGATCGGGATCATTGTGTGCCTGTGCAAAATCGCTGCGAGCACCGCAGACGACGATAGTGCAGAGCTCCCGCCCGTGGTCATCGTCGCGGTGCCGTCGCCCCAGCACGTCTATCCGAACCATGTCATCAACGTTGAAAGCGGCTACGTGGCCATGGCGGCGACGCCGTCGCTAAACCAGGCAGCTCCGATGGCCGTGCAAGTCACGACGCTCGATGGCACGACGCTTCCGTCCGAACAGGCGCTAACGAGTGGTACCCAAGTCGCCAAGACCACGTCGTCTGCGTAACAAAAGGAGACCAAGGCCTTTATGTGTGTAAGATTGAATCCCCGGGAAGAGCACCTATCGCGCTTGAGGAATAGACTAAGTACAATCAAACAAGTATTATCAACTGTGTCAATACAACGACATGTGAAGCATATCTATTCGCGTTTTTCTTCCACGACGCGTCCAGTGAGACATGCGCTCTTTAGTGTGGCGCTTCGCTCGCCGGGTGCTTTTTGTACCCAGCATACGAAATCCACTTCCACGGTGGCATGGCATGACCAGGCTGCCAGTCTGGCAGCGCCTCCTCAGCCACAACTTGTGGGAGAAGATCGTGGCTTCCACGAGATCTCACGTCTTGTGACAGGCATAGCGTCAACGACATCAACAAACGTCACGTTGTGAACCTACTTTTCCCACAACAGCTCACGTGCAATCACTCCTCATTATCTACATACATCCAGTGATCACACGTCGCATGTTATTCTCACACGTCACAGATTATCATTCACGAAATTTTGGAATGGGTGGGGGCTCAAAACGGACCAGTACGAGAGTCCAACGTGGGTGTGTAGCCATTTTCTCGACAAGCCCGACAGGAATCGTGTCTTGCACACCACAATGTGTCCAACGAAGGCAGCACGCGCTACCATGCCTCACGCCCACTACGCGCTGACAACGCAAGCCGACGGAGGGTTCTCAGTTCCCAACTTGCGCTCTCGCCCACAGCACCTCAACCAACTCGTCTCTCCGCACCCCGAGGCCATGTCGACGTTCTATTATAACAGCACCTTCTCCACCATGGCACCATACCAACCGATCGGCTTTGACGACAACATGGGTCCGCCCACAATCTGGATCGTGTTCGCCGTGCTCATCGTGTCGTGCATCGTGATCAGCTGTGTCGTGCGCTGCGCGCAAGCCAATGGCGCCATCGATGATCCCGTCGCGCACCCGCCGCCCGTGCAAGTGGTCTACCCAACGGGCTCGCACAACGTCTATCCGAACCACACCATCGACCTCGAGGGCGGAGGTGGCAGCTACCTCAACATGGCGGCCACTCCGCAGTATGAGGTCCCGATGGCGGTCATCGTGAGCTCAGCGCCCGAGATGGATTCGAGCTTCAGCGCGCCATCGACCACCACGCACACGTCGTGAGATCACGGCTCGCCGTGCTCAATGAAATTCACCAATACCAGGTGTACCTGAGTTGCGCGCACCCCGAACCGATGACAGTGATCAAGAAGCTGTCCACCGAGCGACCTCAACCACCCGTTCCCAGCCTCAAACGGTTGCCAGCGACACACGCTCCAAAAGAGGCCCTGTTTCGGTCAACAACCCGCGAGCGCTCCCAGGTAGCATCAGCGACCTATGAGGTGCAGCTATCGCACCAAGAGATGACCGATCGTGTCGCAGAGCACCCGTGCGAATAGTGTCAACAAGGGCGCGTCAACAAACACGTCACACAAAATCCGAATGCAAAATGGAGACATCAATCGCACAGATCACAGATACTATCCCCTATCTTGTGTAATACCCTTTGATATACGGTCAGTCTATAGCACTCCCAAACCTGATGGGTACCGTAGACAAGAGGAGACACTCATCACCAGCCGGCGTGTCTCATTTGCCGCTGAGACTTTCTGTGTTTCTCCGTTCTTCCGCAACCGCCTCGCTTCTCGGAAGGCGCCTTTGTCACGCAGCCAATGAGATCTCCGCGCCCTCAGGACCAAGGGCCGATATTCCGCCGCCGCCTCGATTGCTCTCGCCTCCAGACGCGCTGGGTTCTCTACAGCAACTGCAAAGCGAAGCGACAAGCGAAGGACCAGATGCTTCGATATATATTTTGCTGAACCGCGCGCGTTGGTGGCCAATACCCGCGCCAGTTCTGTGGTCCGTGGAAAAAGAACAAGTCGGCAACGTCCTCTACCGTTCAACCAGACTCCGACGGGTTACGCATAACACACGCCGCTACGCTGCGTGCGATCGCTCGTCCCACACGCGCGCTACCTCGCATTCTCTCGCTTGGCATCCCGCGTGTCGACCATCTGAGACCTTATTCGCGCCGCTACGACATCAACGATCATGGTCTCGGTCGACTTTTCGGACGACACGACACTGTACATCGCGATCGGCGCCGGCGTCGCGGTCATTCTCGTGGTGTTGCTGTGCTGTTGCTGCTGCTGCAGGCGCAAGAAGAGTAAAGCGAATGCGCTGGCCGAGACGCCGGTCGCCGCACCCGCTGTGGCGTCAGTGCCGTCGGAGCTGCCGCGCGGCATGAGCCACAAGAAGCCGCCCAGCCAGAAGTCTTACGCGGTTGACATCGACAGCAGCAGCGCCTCGGACAACTACGGCTACCATGAGTACGCGCGGATGCCGACGTCGCCCGCGCTGGACGCGCCGATCTCGGCCACTGTGTTCGAGCACCCGCCGCATTACTACCAGCACCAGCAGCAGAAAGCCGCGGTCTTCGAGGCGCCGTCGTTAGTAAACGACATCTCACCGATGACCACGACCGCACCCAACTCGCTCGAGCGCACCCGCGGCTCCAGCGACCCGCCGGCGCGTGCACCGCTGCACAATTCCAACTCGTCCGGACGCTCCGTACAACACCAGACGGACATCGCGACGCTCGTGGACGACCCGGTAATCGTAGCCTCGCGGCTGCCGTTCGACACGATCACGCCGCTGCGGCTGATCAGCAAGGGCGGTTTTGGCGAGGTCCACAAGGGCCTTTACCGCGGCAACACGGTCGCCATCAAGCGTTTGCTACCGGAGACGCGGCGTGACCTCAAGCAGATCCGGTCGTTCTTCGAGGAGGTCAAGATCATGGCGTCCATGGAGCACCCGCACATCGTGCACTTTATCGGCGTCGCGTGGGACTCGTACAGCGACATGAGCGTCGTGACCGAGTTTATGGAGGGTGGCGACCTGCGCGCGGCGCTCACCGACTTCGACATTCTCGGGCGCCCGCTGGGCTTTGACAAGCAGAAGGCGACGATCGCGCTCCACGTGGCCCACGCGCTCACGTATATGCACTCGCTGCAGCCGATGGTGCTCCACCGCGACCTCAAGTCCAAGAACATTTTGCTGGACGAGACCCAGAGCATGGCCAAGCTCACGGACTTCGGCGTCTCACGCGAGCGCAGCGACGCCACAATGACCGGCGGCGTCGGCACGCTGCTCTGGATGGCGCCCGAGGTGATGGCCGGCGAGCGGTACGACGAGAAGGCCGACGTGTTCTCGTTTGGCATTGTTCTGTCGGAGTTGGACACGTACGCGATGCCGTACTCCGACATCAAGGCGCGGCTCGCCGCCGAGGAAGGCCGGAAGCTGCCCGACACGGCGCTCTTGCAGCGCATCATGACCGGCCGGCTACGCGTGTCGTTCTCGGTCGCCCTACGCCCGGACGTACGTGCGCTCGGGGAGCGCTGCATCTTGCTGGACCCGCGCGAGCGACCGACCGCGGCGCAGGTGTTGTACGAACTCCAGAAGATCGAGCGCACGATGGCGAGCGAGATCATCATCGTCTTGTGACCGGTGATGCCCATTGAGCACGGAATGAAAATGAAAGGGAGACTCAATTGCAAGAAAAACGGGTCCTGGAGGTGACTTGAACCGACTCATTTCTTCGCTGCAATATACGAACGACCACCCCCAAAGACACTCAGCAACGCCCCCTCGAGGCGTCAAACCAGCTCCAACCGCAATGTATCGAGAGCTATAATCTCGTCGCCCAGAGCGTGCGGAACGGCACACCGACGGTGTTGGCAATGGCTACCGAACCAGTGGTCTCATGGACTCGTGAACCGCGATCGCCTAGACTCCGTGTGTCGGTTAACCCCCCATTCCCACATGAAGCATTTTAACCCTCCAATCAAACCATGTAACGGAGGGAATACTCACCTGACGAACAGTGTCTGTCCTCTGCCGGATGGCATTGCGCAGTGTGATGCTTGGTCACTAGGCCGGTCTGTGTGGGCGGCATACCGTCTGTGAGGATTCGCGCAAGGGTGAGGCAGCACCGCGACGATTCTGGCTGTGGAAAGTGGGAGCCGCACCTGGCTTCATGCGGGAGAAACTGATCTATTCAAAACAGGGTATATTGAGTAATGGGTACACATACTAATTTGAATATGGTATGATCACGATCACAGTCTCACCCTTATCTGTAAAGTCGAACCCGATGTAGCCAGTGGCACGTTGCCCGAAACTGAACAGTGCAGTTCGGCCAGCCCGGCGCCACTGGCACGATCGTGCTTCTTCTCTCCCTCCGCTGGGTCGTCCTGATCCTCACTGTGCGAGTGATCCCCTCGATCTCAGCGACATGGACAGCTACGAGCGACGGCGGCACGAGACGCGCGCGCTCAGCCCGTTCAACACGACCTACGCGATTGACCAGATTAAGGTGTGGACGCCATCTCTCAGCCCCCGTGTGTCGCTTTGCTGTGATCTCAGAACTCTCACTGCGCCTCCTTAGAACGTCACGGGGATCACGGTACCGCCGAGCGTCGAAGAGGCCTACAAGAACGGGTACCTGACGCAGCAGGAGTACGACAACATCAAAGAGGCCTACCGCCAATCGAACGAGTCGGCGAAAGAGGCGCTCAAGAACGCCGAGGCCGCCGACCAGTGGTTCAAAGACTATGAGGCCAACATGAGCACGACGCGGCCGCCCACGCTGGTGAGCGGTCCGAGCCCGACGGTGATCGTTGAACGTGGCAACTCGTCACCCTCGGGTACAAATACGGCGTCGATCATCGGGCTCGTGCTCGGCGCCGTCGCGACCGTCGCGCTGGTCGTCGCCGTCGTCCTGTACAAGAAGCGGCGGCAGCAGCAGCCACGGCGTAGCCAGAGACGGAAACGCGGGAGCGAGGATGATGAAGATACTGCGGGCTCATCCACCGCATACTCGAGACTGAACAGGACACAGCACCCGCACGACGTCGTAACCCTTGATGACGACAGTGCACCATGGAAGGACGAGGCGCTGCTGGCTGTCCGCGTGCCGTTGGAGAAGATCGAGCGCAGCGAGCTCATTAGTCGCGGGGGCTTCGGCGAAGTGTACCGAGGAGTATTCAAGGGAGTGGACGTCGCGATCAAGATGCTGCTGCCTGAGAAGCGCAAGAACGTGCAACAGATCAAGGCTTTCCTGGCCGAGATCCGGTTCATGTCGACGCTGGACCACCCTCGGATCGTGCAGTTTGTCGGCGTCGCGTGGGAGTCGCTCTCTGAGCTGTGCGTCGTGACCGAGTTCCTATCTGGTGGCGACTTGCGATCGCTGTTGGTGTCATTCGAGACGTCTATGCCTCCACGCCCACGCGGATTTGACGCCGATAAAGTCAAGATCGCACTCCACGTCGTCCACGCGCTCACGTACTTGCACTCGCTCGACCATGTGGTGCTCCATCGCGATCTCAAGTCGCGGAATATCCTGCTGGATCAAGCATGGGACGCGAAGCTGACTGACTTTGGCGTCTCGCGGGAACGCATCGACCAGACCATGACTGCTGGTGTGGGCTCGTCGCTCTGGATGGCGCCAGAGGTCATGATGGGCGAGCGGTACGACGAGAAGGCCGATATGTTCAGCTTTGGCGTCGTGCTCTCGGAGCTGGACACGCAGCAGCTACCGTATGCGGATGCGCGCGAAGAGGGCACGGACCGCCAGATCCCGCACACAGCCGTTTTGCAAATGGTATCACTGGGAAAACTGACCATCACGCTCTCACCGAGCGATCGGCTTGTGGAGGTGCAGCAGCTTGCACGAGACTGTGTGGCTTTGAATGCTTGCGATCGCCCCACCGCGGCGGAGGCGCTGCATCGGCTGCATCTTGCGTGGAGACGGCCCGTGGAACCAGGAGGGCTGATGTAAAATCATGAATGCCCCTTCATCACGCGCTCTCATTCGGATTGGCATAACTGTCGACTCACTACTTCCCCCGTCCCAGATAGATGTCACCATGACAAGACCCTGTCGATGGCCGCGTGCTTGTAAGTTTACAATAAATGTGTGATCGGTATGAGAAACCCGATAAATCGGGCTTCTCATGGCCAGGAGGTACCCATCACACGCTTCTTGTACGCTTCCCACGTCGCGCTTGGCGGCACCCACTCGTCCATCTCGATCGTCCGTCGAAACGAAAAGAGATCCTCTAGGCGTCTTCCCGCTGATGTCAAGAGCAGTGCTCGTAAGCACGATCCCAGGATAGCGGCGAAGCACACTCACGATGGCGTCGCCCAGGATTTCGAAGGCCTCCCAGAGCTTGGGGTCTGGGTTTCGTCCGCTGCTTCCGCTACCACCGCTTCGAGCTGCAGCAAACGCTGTTTGGTACGGATACCCCTCACAACCAATTACGCGACAGCCGAACAAACAGTCTTCCGAGTACATGATCCAGTCGGACCCAGCGGTGCGAATCTTCCCTGGCGAGTAACTTGCAACGACCACGTGGTCGAACAACGCGTCCGGGAACTCGTGGGAAAACGTATACTGCCAGTGAACGCGAACTCTTTCCTTTCCGGATCACGTGCGCGCAAGTTGGACGCAAGGCGGAGATCCTCGTATCCAAAGACCGACGAAGCTGGTGGCCGGCACTTCCAGTACGCGGGGACGATCAGGTCCGAGTCCCACATCATCTCACCGTGCGTCGGGTGCACGAGCTGGAACTTCTGTAGCAGTTGCTTCATTCCGAGCATCTGCACTTTGTCGTGGAGATCAATCCAGAATTGCGAGAAATGATTTAGCTCCTTCGTAAACGGTGGATATTCCAACTGATCTTCCTTGGTCGCGACAAAGGCAAATTCAGCGTCTGGCTGGTGCGCGAAGATGGAGCGAACCCATTTCAAGACGGTGCGCTCCGTGAACTCGTTCAGCATCCGCTCGTGCTGGGCTTTTGTGTCGTTCGTGATATCGGCTTGAATGTACGCGAGCAAATAAGCCTCAAGATCGACACAGACGAGATACAACGTTCCGCGGGAGTAGAATAGAGAGTGAGCGACCTGATACTCGTCTTGACCTGCGAAGTCCCAGAGCGTAACCTCATGAAGGACGGTCTGCGTATCTCCTTCCACACCGAACCGGATCATATATTGGTCAACACCCATGGTACGGTCGTCCGGGTGTACTTCGGATTGGATGGACTTGATGAAGCTGGTTTTACCCGCGTTGCTGGGGCCAAACGACACAAAGTTTTCGACGGCAAGTTCCTTGATGAATGCCTCGACTGCATCTGGTCCGCGCACAACGGCTTCGGGCTAGACATGGGTAAGCGGGTGCATATAGTGGGACTGTTTCATTCAGAGCTTCACACAAGCTCGCAGCGCGTGAGCCCCTTGTTGCGCTTTCTTATCCTTCATCATATCGTCGCACTTCGTATCCCATGTCGCCGAACTTGACGAGGTCCTAAATCGCCCAGAGAGTTTCATCGTTCATGGCAGGATTCATATCAAAGCTTTTCGAATCCGTTGTCGCGCCGAGATTGACGAGTTCCTGAAAAGCGCCGCGTATTTCATCGTCCATGTCATACTTGGAGTCTCGACGAAAGCACAAACACAAATGCAGCGGCTTGAGACCCATCGGAAGAGTAACCGAAGACGGCATGATCGTATCAAGCATGCAACGCCCGTAGTCTGGCATGCAAAGATACGTATGTGGTCTGTGGCGCTCAGCAAATGCGTCGCGACTTGCTCATGCTCGCCGAGTAGTGCCTTGTGCAACGCGGTTTCTCCGTACTGACGAGTGCCACATATCGCGTTTATCAACACAAATCCTAGAAACTCGACATTGCACTCAAGGCCAACGCACCACATTCTTGACATCAAGCTTCGCCCCAGCGTTCAGGAGGAGCTCAACGAGTGCGACGTCGCCATTAGTTGCACCTACATGGAGCAGGGTCTCTCCGGCCTAAACGCCCACGGCGCGAGCACAATACAACCAAAGTTTGGGTCTGCTCGCTCGCACTGGCTGGATGGCTCCTTGTGTACTCCTCGCCCGACCAAGGATGTCCACGTCCACTGGCCCTAACGCCA